>JAZHYW010066724.1:0-19901 GCA_037355805.1 Ixodes ricinus
TTTATTTATTTATTTGTTTCATTACCTCTAAAGGCCCACTGGGGCATTACATAGAAGGGGTACATGGAATGTCATCATAGTTGTACACTGCTGCAATTGTATTAAAATGTAAAAGGAAACATGATCACGCTAACAAAACTCAATAACGCGTAAGATGGTGCATGGTCACGCACACCGGCATGTAATAATTTCTAAATGATTAAAAAGTAATACAGGAGAAGTTTACAAGGCTACTAAAAAGAGGGTACATGGAAAACCTTATAGAAAAGACTTACTCAGCGATGATGAAATTAACAAATGGAAATATAAAGGTACCAAACGTACACGTGCAACTTAGAAAAGAAAAACATAATAGATGTCTTGATAAAGAGCCACGTAACAATGAGACAAACGTGTCATGGTTTGTTGTCTGTGCGATTTCGCTTGCCAACCCATTCCAGTCGTCCATGGCCTGCAGAAGCGGGGAAAATTTATACAAGTTAGTTTTTGCGAAGGGAATATGAACTATGTTGGGGTGATCATGACGAGGAAAGATCCGAGGGGGTGGGATGGCGTTATTTTCGCGAAATTCAGTTGAAGAGTGAAAGAGCTTATGGAAATACGATAGCCTAGCAAGATATTTTCTCTGTTGAAGTGTTTGTAGGCAAATTGAGGCCCTTTCTAACGCCGCTCGCCATTTATCGTGGAAAACATTTTCTCCGCAAACTCGATTTGTGAATAAAATTTACACTAAGATTTGCTCCACAAACTCTGGTAGCGAGACGTAGAGTATGCAGTTCCGCTCAAATTGATCGAACGACTCCATATACTATATATTCCCGAAAAACAACAACACGTTTTACGTGTACACATTTGTGTACGTAGCGTTTGAAAGGGTTATTAAGTTGTCGTGACGCTCACAGGTGCGTATTGTTTGAGTATGAATCGAGTTGCTCTGTTTTGAAGAGATTCTAGTCGGTCATTTAAATACTTTTGATGCGGGTTCCAAAATATAGATGCGTACTCCAACTTTGGCCTAATCAGAGCAGTGTATGCTAGTAGTTTTTTTTTCTTTTGTTGCCATGTACAAATGTCTTCTCATAAATCCTAAAGATTGATTTGCTCTTTTAAGAATGTAGTCTATATGATTATTCCACGAACGATAAGGACTTAGATGAATACCCAGATATTTAAATGACGTTACTTTATCTAATTTTGAATCTATGAGGGTGTAGTCAGGATGTACAATGGAAGAACGGTTTGTAAATGTCATCGTTTTCGTTTTTTTCTATATTTATTTGCATTTGCTTTGTCTCACACCATAGCATTATGCTATTCAAGTCTTTTTGAAGGGCAATGCAATCTGATTGATTTGATATATGACGGTATACCACACAGTCGTCTGCAAACAGTTGAATTTTTGATGAAACATTGTTAGGGAGGTCATTTATATAAACTAAAAAAGTGAAAGCCGTTTACAACTCCCTGTAACGCCGAATTAGAGCGCAGCTCTTGAGGAGGAGGGGAAGGCACACGGGGGGGGGTCACGTGACGTCGGAGAGGGGGGGGGTCACGTGGCCTGGGGGTCACTGTGACCTCGAGGGAGGGGGGATTTTACCCGCTAAATTTAGCGGGGAAAATTTTCCGCTAGATTTAGCGGGGAAAATTTTCCGCTAGATTTAGCGGGGAAAATTTTCCGCTAGATTTAGCGGGGAAAATTTCCCGCTAGATTTAGCGGGGAAAATTTCCCGCTAGATTTAGCGGGAAAAATTTCCCGCTAGATTTAGCGGGGAAATTTTTCCGCTAGATTTAGCGGGAAAAATTTTCCGCTAGATTTAGCGGGGAAAATTTTCCGCTAGATTTAGCGGAAAAAATTTTCCGCTAGATTTAGCGGGGGAAATTTTCCGCTAGATTTAGCGGGAGAAAAATTTTCCGCTAGATTTAGCAGGGAAGATTTCCCGCTAGATTTAGCGGAAAATTTTCCGCTAGATTTAGCGGGGAAAGTTACCCATCATGCACCGCGCGGTTACGCCGACGCCGACGCCGACGGCGACGCCGCTCAAGCCGGAAACGGGCGCCTAAGAGCTGCGCTCTAAAACAAAAGTGGCCCAAGAACAGATCCCTGTGGCACTCCAGATTTAACACTTACGGGGGTGAACTTATGCCATTTGCTATTACGGTTTGCTTTCGGTTGCTGAGGTATTCTCGAACCCACGTAATTACCTTTGCGTTAATTTTAAGATATTGCAATTTTCTAATGAGACGACTGTGAGGTACGCGATCAAAGGCTTTTGCGAAATCTATGAAAACTGCGTCGGTTTGCGAGGATGCATGGATGTTGGTGTGCAGGTCAGTTATCAGTTCGAATAGCTGAGTTTCGCAAGAGAGACCGCGTTGAAATCCATGCTGGTTAGGAGAAAGTATATTGTTAGTGGCGAGGTGCTTCATCACGGATGAGTAGATTATATGTTCTAGAAGTTTACATGGAACAGATGTTAAGGATATGGGTCTATAGTTTGTCGCACAGTTTCGGTTTCCGGATTTGAAAATTGGGTCTACATTTGCTAATTTCCACTCGGTGCAACCGGTGTCAAGTGACTGCTGAATGCCTTCTATGGGATCTGTATGTTTTATGTTCGTTCGGCATGGGTACGTAACGGCTAATTTTTATACTCGAGCGTCAAGCTTTCCACATAAAACCCAGCCCAACAACAAATTCTGTGAAACACAAACACACACACACACACACACACACAGGCGTGCGCAGGATTTTTCATTAGGGGGGGCGAGGTTTCCCCAGAGCGCCCCCCCCCCCCGTCGGTGTTTTATGCCGTCGAAAAAGAAACCATACCGCCGGAGCAGTCGCGCCTCGAGTCGGGCCAACTTTGCGCCCCCCTCCTAGATGATTAGAGGGGGCGGCCGCCCCCCCTGCCCCCCCCCCCCCCCGTGCGCACGCCTATGCACACACACACACACACACACACCACCACACACACACACACACACACACACACACACACACACACACACACACACACACACACACACACACACACACACACACACACACACACACTTTGATTTTAACACAGAGTTTTTGGGAACACGTGTTCCAATTTCCAAACAAGCTGCTCTTTTTGTTGTCCCGGTTGACTATATGTCAACCGGAACAACAAAATTGGATCTTCGCGATCGTGTTTTTGGCTTCCTTGCAAGTGCAGCCGCGTCCCTGCGCTGCCTGCTCATCCGCCATTCTGTTTTTGTACTTGTTTGTTTCACTGTGGATTCACATAGGGCGGATTGAACAGGTTCTCGATTTGGAACAACTGCGTTCCGTAGAAGTTACGCCATACTTTCCTCGACCTACCTACGAGGGAGGCGAGGCGGTGGCTTCGCGACCTGACCACCGGGGGGCAGGACCGCGGGCGTAAATATGCGCTCCAATAAGAAACCGAAACCTACGCATCCAAAGTAAGCGTTTTTTTGTTTTTTTTTCAGAACGCCGTAAATTAAAAAGAGTTGATTTAGTGATTTTCCATGATGCTTAGCAAGTTTCTCAGTTTAACCATACGTTTATTTTAACTAATTAATATAGTGATTAGTAAATTTTAGTTAATTATCTTAATGATTAGTATATTTTGTGTGTGCGTGTCTGTGTGTGTGTGCGCGTGTGTGTGTGTGTGTGCAATTCTTGACATCCGCCAAGGCTAAAAATTTGTTCCCGCAAAAGGTTTTTTTTTTCTCCTTTTTTGTCTTGACAGCATATTTTTAGATATTTTTGTCAGCTTTCACAGAAACACCCTGTATTATACTTGTTTGCTGGCTCTTTATTCGGGCATTGATGGGCAATCATGTAACGAAGTTCCGTCCGCCCAAACTGACATGACAAGGTATGTTGTGAAATATTTTGCATTGACTTTTGCTTTTTGCTTTCAGACGGGCAGTGTTTGGCTAACATATATTGAAGTGCTTTTTGAAATGTCTATATCAGTCTGTTCATTTGTGTGAACCGGTTCGGCGATCGGTATTCGAGTTTGCAGCGTGTTTTTCATTTATGCCATGTATGCAGTGGCGTCACTAGGGTCAGCGGCACCCGGCGCCGGTGGCTCGCCGCGACCCCCCTTACCCCCCCCCCCTCCCTAGGGGCGGATCCAAAACTCCGTTTTGGGGGTGCGGAAAATTTTTAAGGATACTATTCTCCCATTATTTCTTGTGCAAGGGGGGTCCACTCATGTCAAATTGCCCTCCGAGAAGGGGGAGGGAGGGGGGTTGACTTTGTTTGGGGGGCGGCCGCCCCCGTCGCCCCCCCCCCCCCTTGGATCCGCCACTGCCCCTCCCTTTTCACTGCCCAGCTGCACCCCCTGAGCGCTGTACCCGGGGCGCTGTACCGCGACAAAGAAGCTTCTGAATCAGTGGCGGTCTGTGCAAGAATACTTGGTGCAGAGGAACAGCACGCCTCTGCGAAGTCATCAACATTCCAACCCGATATCGTTTCATGACCCCTTTAACAAAGAAAAGAAACGTTCATGCTCTGGCGTCACTAAGCGGGAGAAAGGGGGTTTCCCCTCTTAGTGACGCCACAGCAGGTACGTTTCTTTTCTTTGTTAAAGAGGTCATGAAACGATATCGGGTTGGAATGTTGATGACTTCGCAGAGGCGTGCTGTTCCTAGTCTGGACCAAGTATTCTCGCACAGACCGCCACTGATTCAGAAGCTTTTTTGTCGCGGTGAAATTGCGAGGACAAAAGGGGACCATAGGCTCATCCACACTGCCCTATTGACATACGTTAAGTTGCGTTACGTAAAAGTCACCGAAACATTCGTGTCTCGAATGTCGCGTGTCATGCTTTCTCCTTGAACTGGTAGCCTCGCTTAATATGAAGCAAGAGGTCCCGATGACTTCAACGCAATATTTCGGAACGTAACTTAACGTACGAAAATAGAGAGTTTTAGTAAATCGTGTTTTCAGGCAACGATAATCGTAGCGGGAGCTCGCGCTGCCACTTCGATCCATGCTCTGAAGCGCGCGCTGGTAGCGGTAGCGGGCCTTTGAAAACGATCTACTAAAACTCCCTAATGAGGCAGTGTGAACCAGCCTTATTTCTTGGCAGTCTTGCCTTCGCAAAGCTTGATGACGTAATTGTGGGATCGAAACAACTCGCCTGACCACAGTCGAGCGCGGCTCATGGATTGGACACGAGAACTGCGTGAGCACTCGACTTCGGATCGTAACAATCAATGCCTCGGCGGACACTCGGGTAGTGAGAGAGAGAGAGAGCGAATGACGTTTTAATAGTAAGCGGTTAACCTAACATTAGAAAGTTTTAGTAGATCGTTCCGATGACTCCGATAACGATTCCCGATACTCCGCCGCCGCCTTTGCGCATGCATCGTATCGTTATGGGGGGGTATCGTATAGGCATCGGAACGATCTACTAAAACTCCCTATTGATGTGTTGGCTTTGTTGCTCACATACAACCTCACTCATACATATTCACATTCACACGTATTGTCCTAAAGCAGCACTTATGTGCGCTCCAAAGTACGCAATTACACCGGGAGCATCGTTCGGTTAAGATGATATGGTCACAAATGTGTAAGCAGAGTCCTCGATTTTAAGAAGTCGAGTAGAAAGCGCTGCGTCTTTTCACGGCATGATCGTGATCCGGTAGGAAAAGTCAGGTCATCTGCAGTCGCATGTGCCACGCCCATCGCCTGGAGACGCTGGAAAAGCGTATCTCGTTGTGATTGAAAGTTTGGGCACTCCAAAAGCAGCTGATCTTGGTCGCAATGGACGGCACATGTTGAGCAAAGCGGAGACTGCGTGACTCCGATCTTGTATAACCACGCGGGTGTCCTAGCACTTCTTGTACATAATCTGAACTGGGTTGTAGCTTCCAGGCGCGATAGTCCCTTCGTTATGCATGGGTACTAGTGAGTATCTGTATCTAGATGCGGAGACGCAATGTGTCGGCGAACAGCTGCTCTATGTTGGCGAGGGTCGTCAGGTGGTTCGAGCGAGGGGTCCGATGATGAGCTTGTGTAGCTAACCGATCAGCAGCCAGGGGCGGATCCAGAACTCCGTTTTTGGGGGGGGGGGGATTTTTTTGTGGGGGTGGTGGGGGGGGGGAGGGAGGATTTAGAGTAAGATAAACAGGACTCCGGTTGCGCCTTTTGTTTTAGCCGCCACAGAACCACACTGTGCCGACGGCCCCGATGTGCGCCGCTGCGCCGACTCATTGGCTCTAAGCCGTGCTTTGAAACCGACGCCGCGGACCGTCGCTTCAACCGACGTCTCGGTTGAAGCGACGGACTGGTTCTCCAAGTTCAGAGTACATGTGTGCCTGTTAGGGTGCGACCTACCCTATTTTGTACCCTCGTCCCTGAGTACCGAGCCTTCTACCGCCGGGCAGGCCGGTAGTCGGTTTTATTTCGGGGGGGCGGCTGCTCCGTCGCCGCCCCCCCCCCCCTTGGATGCGCCACTGTCAGCAGCTTCATTTCCTTTAATCCCAATGTGCGACGGGACCCACTGAAACTGCACCACGAATCCGTTTGCTTCCATATGTTGGAGGGTAATTCTGGCCCTGCTGGTTGTCGTTTCGGTACACATGAGAAGTCGTCGAAGAGCACATCGGGAGTCTGTGATCACCACTACGTTTCTTGGATGGTAACGGCTTAGTGCGACGAGTGCCTCTGTGATTGCAACAACTTCAGCTGTCGTTGAGACCATGCGATGAAATTTGTTATTCCATTCGCACTGCAGTTCAGGGATGACAAAAGCAGCTGTACTGCTTCGTAATGATGCCTTCACTGAGCTATCTGTGTAAACTCGAAGAAAGTCTGGATAGGTCACAGAAAGGTGGTCTTCTGTGAGAGCCTTGGCCACAACTTGTGAAGTTTTGCTTTTAGAGTGTAACTTTGGAATGGTCTCTCTGCAGATGGGCCCATTTTCAATCCAAGGGGCCAGCCGCAACGTTGTCGGAACAACGGAAACTGATGGGCGCCAACCTAGTGATTGTAGCGTGTGAAATAGTGATGCAAAACTATCGATAAATCGACTATCGATACTATCGATAGTTTTTCCAAAAACTATCGATAGTGTCGCAGAACTATCGATAGTCGACTATCGATATACTATCGATAGTTTTTCGACAGTCGACTATCGATAGTACTATCGATAGTTTTTCGATAGTCGACCGATCGATAGTACTATCGATAGTTTTTCGATAGTCGACTATCGATAGTTTTTCGATAGTTTTTCGATAGTCGACTATTGATAGGTTTTCGATAGTCGAATATCGATAGTACTATCGATAGCTTTTCGATAGTCGACTATCGATAGTACTATCGATAGTTTTTCGATAGTCGACTATCGATAGTACTATCGATAGCTTTTCGATAGTCACTATCGATAGTACTAGACAGTTTTTCGATAGTCGACTATCGATAGTTCTGCTACATTATTGATAGTTTTATTACTATTGGCAGTCCGATTTCTGGCAACTATCGATACTATCGAACGTTTTGCACCACTAGAGCGAACATAGCTGCCGCACCGCCGCTCGCCTCCCTTCCTCCTCTCTTCGCCCAAACTCCCGTCTTCGGCATCACTGAAAGCTGAACCAAAGTTGGGATGGTATAGGCCCTGTCACACTGAGGCAACAGTTGGTCAACTCTATCCGGCAACACAAGGAAATCGTGTTGCCGGCGACCCTGTCACATCGCGGCAACAACAACAGTCGGACAACATATTGCTGCCGCCCGGCAGCCGTATTGTCTCATTTGTTGTCCGACAACCCTGTCATACCGCGCTGACGGCGGGGACAACACCAGGAACAACGAGGAACACTCCGCCATCTTGATTATTTACCTTTGTTCGTGTGCGGCGCGGCGTCGCTGGAAATGGGACTCTGCAAAGTGCTATACTCCGTTTCACCAGTGGTTTCATCAGAGATCAGTGGTTTCACTTTCACGCTTATGTTGTACCGCAGAGAAGCTCTAGAAGCGCGAGCTCATAGCGTTGGCAGCTGCCCTTGGTGCACGAGAGCTTGTGCCGCCGAGGTGTGCCATAGAGCAAGGAGTTCGCGCTTGTAGCCTTTCCTGCGGTACAACCAGTGGCGTCACAAGGGGGGACGGGGGGGGGCGGTCCGCCCCGGGTGCAGCGCTCAGGGGGGTGTCACGGCGGGCCAGGGGAGCGGAGGGGGGGGGAGTCGCGGCGGGCTATGCGAGAGCGGGGGGGGGGGCGGTCCGCCCCGGGTGCAGCGCTCAGGGGGTGTCACGGCGGGCCAGGGGAGCATGGGTGGCGGGGGGGGGAGTCGCGGCGGTGCTATGCGACGAGCGCAGGGGGGGGGGGGGTCGCGGGGGGCTACGCGAAAGCGGGGGGGGGGTCGCGGCAGGCTACCGCCCAGGGTGCCGCTGACCCTCGTGACGCCACTGGGTACAACACAAGGTGAAACAGAGTATAGTGCGTTCGAAGGGCCGGAAATTACGACGGGACGGCATCAACCAGTGACTGTGATTATAAACTTGACACGGGGAGTATTTTTTACCCTTTATTTTATCTGTTCTTCATTTGCTGACAAAGCAGATAGCCCTAACCAAGGAAAGTGAGATCGCCGATATATGTTCGGGATTTGCGCCACCCGGTATTAAGTCTTTCTGTCCAATTCCTTCTTTCATGCAATTTCTATTTCTACTGTAAACTTGAGTAAGCACCGGCAGTACCCCAAAGCGTCTTTTGTAGCGTGGTGTTCAGCTGAATTGACAGTGTTTCAAAACTGCGACACCGACACGATCGGCCTTCATAACAATCGGTGGAATAAAACTTTTCAACGCTTTTACCTACCGCCTGCTTTGTGATCGCTTCATTCCCCAAAACGTCCTGGGTATTTTTGAAACAAATCAAATGTCTGGTAGAGGCTGTTTCCAAGTTCCAAACATCAACAACCATGACCAGAGTGGTCGTTTTAATGCTTGGATTTTTTAATCTTCGCTTTCCAGGATTATTTTTATTATACTTTATCAGAGGGTGAGTAGGCATGCCATTTTATTTCACTAGCAGTAATGTGAGCTGGTCTCTCGACGGTTCTAATTTCAACACCAGTCTGAACGTCCACGACCCCAGCTGTGACCATTTCGACAATCGCTTTCCGTAATTACACAGTAACAACATTCATAAAAATATTTTAGCTGCATGCCAGCCTTAATTATTATTATCTAACGTTTTCCAAGCCCTCATTTGAGTAAGACGTTATTCATAGGGAACTAGCTCTGCCATCCAAGCTATCTATGTTGTCGTGTTACCGGCCCGAAATTCGCTCAGCCAGCCATCAAGGCAACACACGTTGTCCAACACGAGCTGCTGCTGTTTTTGTTGCCGAAATCTGTCATACTGAGGCAACATTTTAGTTGTCGTCCATGTTGTGCTGCTGTTGCCGCGATGTGACAGGTTTGTAGGACAACACAGGGAGCAAGCAACAAGTTGCCCGACTGTCGGACAACGTGTTGTGTTGCTGTTGCCGTCGTGTTGCCTCAGCGTGACAGGGCCTTAAGCGCTTGGTCTAGTTGGGTATCCCATTTGAAAAAATAAAGCGAGAAAGAGAGAAGAGGGAGCGATGCAAATCATAGTGTCGCAAAACTATCGATTGTAAACCGTCGACAGTACTATCGATAGGTCTACGATAGTCGACTATCGATCGTTTTTCGATAGTCGACTATCGAGAGTACTATCGATAGTTTTTCGATAGTCGACTATAGTTTGTACTATCGATAGTTTTTTGATAGTCGACTATCGATAGTTTTTCGATAGTAGACTATCGATAGTACTATTGATAGTTTTTCGATAGTCGACTATCGATAGTACTATCGATAGTTTTTCGATAGTCGACTATCGATAGTACTATCGATAGTTTTTTGATTATCGATAGTCAGATTTCTGGCGACTATCGATACTATCGATAGTACTATCGATAGTTTTGCACCACTAGTGTGAAAGCATGATTTGAAGTGTGAGTAGCTCCTGTTGTGTAGCCTCTGAAGCAGTCTCCGTCCCGCAGGCGTTTCCACAAGACGAAGGAGCTGAATAAGAAGTTTCTCAGTAGCTTCAGACGTAGAGGTGCAGCTTGACTTTCCCTGTGTATAAGATCCTTTCTAGCGGCTTGAGGTACACCAAGAGCAGCGCGGATGCCTTTCCTGTGGAGCCTCTCGAGCCTCTCATATTGTGCGTATGAGGGATATGCGAATGGTATAGCATATACAGGATGCGACTCAGGACAAGTGACGAATGAAGTCCAAGCATTGATCGTGGGGCATTACCCGATGATGCACCAGCCACTCGGCGTACGGCATTAGCTGCGATAGATGCTGAATGGAATGAAGCATCAACAGCATCTTTCCAAGTTGCAATCTAGCATCGAGTGTAACGCCCAGAAACTTGTACTTTCGAACTTGACGAAGTTGTGTTGTTCCAAGATACAGCTTCAAATTAGATCCGCGGCGATGGCGACCCGGAAATAAGATGTACGCGGTCTTTTCAGCTGCCAGTTTGAGTCCTACGCTTTGAACGTATTGTTGGACGCAGTGAAATGGCTGTTTGGGCGATGTCACGAAGGTTTTTATGGCTGTGACCCGAGATTCATATGCAAATATCATCTGCGTATAGCGAAATTTCGATTGGAACAAAAAGCTTAGGCAGTGCATCCGGAAGGCCAGCCATGATGACATTGAAGAATAGTGGTGATAGCACGCTTCGTTGTGGTAAACCGCGAGCGCACGAACGAGAGGTGCTGAGGGACGATCCGAGCTTTATCTTCAGACTTCGGTGGCCCAACAGGTTGCTGAGGAAGCCTTGGACGCGACCAGTAATTCCCATGGCTGTGAGAGATCGAAGAACTGCTGAGGGATCAACATTATCAAAAGCCCGTGTGACATCGAAAAATACTGCCAGTGTTGACCGTTCTTGATTGGTATTGTGCTCGATGTCACTTACAATATCAAGAATGCTGTCTGTTGAGCAGAGTCGTGGCCGAAAGCCAGTCATGCAATGTGGAAATAACTTCTTTGTGTCGATCCACCACATAAGCCTGGCATGCACCATCCTCTCCATAAGTTTACATAGGCACGATGTCAGAGATACTGGACGATACGAGGATAGGAGAGCTGGATCTTTCGAAGGTTTCTTGATTGGTATTATCCATGCACTGGGGTAGTGGCTCGTGTCCAACTATTGCGGTGATGAGAATAGCTGAACTCTTACAATGCCTGGAGCTCAGCACGTCGTTTCTACTTTGCCAACCCCAGCGCGTGGCCATGATTAACGTTGGGGGCACAGGATAGGCACCGGGCCACGTGGCGGCTTGTTCTGGCTCCAAGTTGAGGGGATGAACGATGCTCAATTTTTTTGGCAACTACCATTGCCTAGAAAGTTAATGTTTCTTTAAAACAAACAGGTTGGGACACGCGTGTCAAAATGTGAATTTTATGCGGAAAAAAATTAGAGCAATATTGACGGTGCGAGATTTATTTTAGTTGCGTCTGAATTGCGTGCGTAAAGTTCATGACGTCACGGAATAGTAATACACTCTGATACCCTGTCAGACGGGCATCTCGAATGACATTTACCCCGAATGACATTCAGTGTAAATGTCATTTAGGCAGTGTCACACGGGAACTTAAATGACATTTGACTTAAATGACATTCGAGCTCAACTGAGTTCTCCCAAACTCATTTACGGCTCGTAAATGTGTAGTCTCGTCAACAGCGGTCAGTGCAAGTTCTGCGAATTGAAATAAAACATTGTAAATATTGTAAATACAATTGAAAACAATGCTTGTAGCAATTATTTTTAGAAAAAAATGCTTATAACGTGTATATCTCGCACACCTTTTGCGATATATTTGTTTAATATACTCGCGGTCTCAGTTGCGCGTCAGGAACGCGATCCGACGTTCCGGCAGTTCCGGGCCATCGCACTACGATCTTTGTCGTCAGCAGGCTCCATCGCTACACGGTCACGGTCTTCGCTTGAATCAATCGCAGACGTAAACGTCAACGGGGTATACGAATCCGGCAAAGAACGAAAGAGCGCGAGGAACAACGGCGAGGAAGGTGCACGGATTTCCGAAAGCAGATGAGCCAAGCGGCGGAACGGCTACGGCTACGGATTAGTTGGGATTGGTGACGTCGTGTCATAGTTGCCGCAAAACACCTTGTCTCCGTCAGAACGTGTACTTAGTTTTCATCACCGTGTTTGAATTCAATGTTCTAAGAATTCATTACATTTTATTTACTTAGTAAACAATAAAATGAACACTAGTTTGCCGGGTTAACAACAGACTGCTATCGTGATAGACATCACCTAAATGACATTTGAGTTGCCCGTCTGACACGACACGACTTAAATGTCATTTGAAAATCCTAAAGGCCTTTAGCGTAAATGACATTCAAAGTGCCCGTCTGACAGGGGTATTATACCTCAACGAGATGGTCGTACACTCTTTCCACCTCAGCGTGATGGCTACGGCTTCTCTCCTCCACGTGTCCGAAATGCCGAGAGAAAACAAATGGAAAGGAGGTGACTACCGACTGAATTTCGTCTCGCAACGTCAATATTGCTCTAAAAGGTTTTTTTTTTTTTCGCGTAAAATTAATTTTTTGACACGCTTGTCGCAACAAGGCTGTTGACAAAATAACTTTTTTTTCTTTTTCTTTTTGGTGGCCCTTAAACATTTCGTGAAGAGCGGTGTCTATTTATATTCACCACAGTGTCCACCCTGCCAAAACCTCGAGGAGGGGTTGCAGTATCGAATAAATAAATAAAATAGAGGTATTATGCCCCTGTCTTTTCAAAAACCTTAAGATCGATGGCCTTTGAGCGAGCGCTAAATCAGCTCGCGATTTCATATTGTGCGCCGCATGCGCGCTGGCTGCCCGTGAGACAGGGGTACACAAGAGATAAAAATGTTGATGTTTCACCAAACTATAGTTAATATATATATATATATATATATATATATATATATATATATATATATATATATATATTTATTCAGTTTTGTTATTTTATTTTTAGCTACCCAATCTAAATGCATTGTACTCTTACTGGTATGCTATTTATTAAACGTAGTAAAAAAAAATCGGAATTTCGCGGAGCATGATTAATTCTCCCGATTATGAGAGAATTAAAATATATGTAGGCGCATATTAGATTATATACAGGGTGTTTCACGTAAGGTGGGCAAATTAGATATTGCGAAAACTACGCGTCGCACCAAGAAAAGGCTAGTGTCGTTTTGGTCCTGGGCCAGGGGCCTTTTTAGAAAATTATCAAAGTCCGAGATAATTAAGTTGTTAATTATTTTTGCGTAATTATTTTTTAAATTTTGAGATTAAGGGCATGGTTTCAATTACAAAATTGCTCAGCATCGTCAAAAAACACGAAATTAACAAATTGCAGAACGATAGAAAGCACCCGAAGCATTTTACGGCTTTCTGAAAAACCGTACAAATTCGACGGGTTTTTAAGTTTCGGTTTGTTATCGGGCGCATCTCCGCCCCGGCAGCACCGCGCCCCGTGGAGAGATAGTGCAACCAACCTCTGCTGCGTCGCGCGATGACAGCGCAGCGGAGGTTGGTTGCACTCTCTCTCCACGGGGCGCGGTGCTGCCGGGGCGGAGATGCGCCTCGATAACAAACCGAAACTTAAAAACCCGTCGAATTTGTACGGTTTTTCAGAAAGCCGTAAAATGCTTCGCGTGCTTCTATCGTTCTGCAATTTGTTGATTTCGTGTTTTTCGACGATGCTGAGCCATTTTCTAATTGAAACCATGCCCTTAAACCCAATAATAAAAAAGTTAATTACGCAAAAATAATTAACAATATAATTATTTCGGACTTTAATAATTTTCCTAAAAAGGCCCCTCGCCCAGGACCAAAACGACACAAGCCTTTTTTGTTGCGACGCGTAGTTTTCGCAATATCGAATTTGTCCACCTTTCGTGAAACACCCTGTATATATATGTGATCTTATCATTCAACGTACACGTTTCAAACGCTGAATGCATCGCTTTTGTTCGTTTGAGAACTACTTCGCGCCATATAAACAATGCGCTAAACTTCCTTTTTTCTTTCTTTTTTCTTGAGGTGAAAATTAGTTTAGTGAGAAAACGGCAAATGCAGGCTATATGCCAAAAACCAACATTCACATTTTCCCGCGCTTTCCACTGGGGTGACGCCACACGTTGTAAAACATGCAGGTCGAGCAGGCAGTCTGAAAGATACACCATACACTTTCAGTGGCGGATCCAAGGGGGGGGCGGGGGCGGCGGGCAGCCGCCCCCCCCCCCCAAACCAAGTCGACCCCCCCTTCTCGGAGGGCAATTTGACATGGGTGGACTGGACCCCGCGGTGCACGAGAAAGAATGGGAAAATAGTATCCTTACAAATTTTCCGCCCCCCCCCCCCCCAAAAAAAAAAAAAACAAAAAAAAACGGAGTTCTGGATTTGCTCTTGTACACTTTAGGGTGGCCTTCATTCTGACAAGAGAGGAAATTGATTGAGACTCATTGTTGATCACTATGACATAAGCATCCTCAATGATGGCTCATCACAACCATTGCAGTTGCCTTGATCTCGCACTGTGCTCTCCAGACATCTCTCATGACATGAACAGTGACCACTACCCAATACTCATTCACCATCCCCGGTTAACGTCGCAGCAACCATGTCACCGAGTGTCCTATACAAACTGGAAGATGTTTGGTTGTCTGAACACGAGGCAACTCGAAGAGACCCAGACAGCTGAAGAATTTGAAGGGGTTATCAGAACAAATCTCAGCAAGGCCACTAAAAGGGTGGCTGTTCCGAGAGATTGCCCTGGTGTAAACGGTAAATACGAGACGCTTCGAGCTATCCGCCGCAAAGCTGAAAGACGATATCGGAGATCAGGAAGAGCAGAAAACTAAAGACAGGCACAGCCTATCTGCACTAAAATGAATCGGCTTTTACAAAAAGTTTCTAAACGACGATGGAGAAAGCTTTGTGCAACATTTTTACCTTTCACTCGGGTCAAAATAGTATGGAATATTGGGTAGTAACGCGTTACTAGTAACGCGTTACTGTAACTTCGTTACTTTGTTGGTAACTTGTAACTGTAACGAGTTACTTTTTAAAAATGTAACTTGTAACTGTAACGAGTTACTTTTTTCTGAGGTAACGATGAAAGTAACGACGTTACTTTTGTCGTTACTTTTCAGCATTTTATGAATAATATATCACTGAACGAGTACTATTTAGCTACATCTTGCACTTTCCAAATCGTCTGTTCCGACATTTCGAGTGTCAAATTGGCCTTGCACAAACTTGTGAATACGTTCTTTGTCGCGAGTCACGACCCGAATATAGCCACGTGTAGATTTGATAAAAAAAATCTAGTTATCTTTACGCACGCGCTTGTACTTTATGACTGAACACTTACATCTTAGTGTTTTGAAGCACTATCTATGTTGTGGTTTTTTTTTTTTCTGTGCAAACGCTTTTTAATCGGGTGAATCAACCGTGAAACAACAATACACGCGGAGGGCACTGCGCATGTTTCGCATTTTGATTTGCGCCACTACTCTGGCGTGGAAACTTTCAAACACTAATTTCGAGAAGCAACTGCTGCTAAGTTACAATATGAAGTAAAAAGCGGACTTTTTTTCATTTTATGCAATAAAACTTTGTGAGGGGCGTTTTCTAGTTTTTCCTAATTTTTTGTGTTATAGAAAAGTAACTGAAAAGTAACGTCGTTACTTTTTAAAAGTAACTGTAACTGTAACGAGTTACTCTTTTGTTGCGGTAACTGTAACGGTAACTTCGCTACTTTTTTCTGAAAGTAACTGTAACTGTAACGAATTACTTTTTAAAAGTAACTTACCCAAGACTGAATATAGTGTGCTCTTTGAAATACCCCAGTTACTCAGCGAAGACCTTTCCGAGCGTTGGCCCTGTCACGTGGTACTTCCGAAATAACAGTGGCGAATGAGTTTTGCGTTTCGCTTACACAACGGGGGCAGTCAGTAACGTACCAACTTGTTTTTGAGTGAGGGGGCAAGCCAGACCTCCCCCCCCCCCCTCAGGGCCGGGGGCGGTGTTCTTGTATCCCTTGGCGCTGCCGGCCAGTGTTTGACTGCCCAGTGGCGGCTGTTTCAGGGGGGGGGCAAAACACATGCCTTGCCCCCACCCCCCCCCCACACACACACTCTAAGAACGGAGGGGGGGGGCAAGCGCTCTTTTGATCCCCCCGGTTGGTACGCCCATGGGGGCGGTGATGTCCTCTTTAGGGTACAACGCATCAGCTGCAAAGAAAAGCATTGCCGAAGTGATTAACCCAAATAACTCACAGCTGAACTGCGACTTTAGTATTCGTGACCTAGATGATGCACTGAGGACAATTTCTAAGCGCACAACTCCTGGTCTTAACCAAATACCATTCAAGGCACTTACAAAATATTGGTACTGGATTAAAGGTGCACTTACGTCTGCAATGGTGGTTTGAATCAAGTCTTGTGTTACCAGAACTATTGACTGGATTTCGGCCACGACGATGCACAATGGACTCCGTCCTTGACCTTGTTTCGACCATCGAACAGGAGCGCAAATCTGGGAACTGAACCATTGCGGTGTTATGTATTCGTCGTGCTTTTGATACCATGAGCCACACATGCTCTGTATAGACTCCATTCAGTTGAAGGTGCGGAGGTCGCATTGTACGCTGGATCAAAAACTTCTTGCCGAGTCGGAAAATATCTATATTTACGAGCGAAGGAAACAGCACAACACATGAGCTAAAGGCCGGTTCAGACACTTGCTTGAGTGCGTTGAGTGCGTTTGACTGCGTTGCGGCGAGAACCGAAAGCGAGTCACCGGCACATCTGTGCTTCGTATGAAGCGTGGAATCTAATTCAAGGAATCTTCTTGGCACGCGATATAAGCAGCAGGGATGTCCTGGTGCCTCGCTGCCGCAACGCAGTCAAACGCAGTCAAACGCAACTGTGTGAACCGGGCTTAAAGCACTGGGGGCCGCAAGGTCAGTGATTTTCCTACAGGGGAATCACTGACCTTGGGGAGGTGTACACCACCCTTGTTTTTCTGAATGCACCCCCTTAATTCGTAACGACTCCTCTATTCTCAATGCCCCCCCCCCTTAAAAGTTTAGACGCCCCCCCCCCCTTCTAATTTAAATTCCTATGGAAACCCCTGTGCAAGGTAGCGTACTAAGTCCTATACTTTATTCAACGTGGTCATGATCTGAATTGCCAAAACGACTTCCACCGTCCCCCCCCCCCCAAACTTCGAGGTACGCTGATGACATATGTATATGCATGGGCGTCCGGTTCTTCCTCAGAAATATTACAAGCTCAATTGCAATCCGGCCTTGATGAGACATACCCAGACATTCGCGAAAGGAGTATGGAAATTTCAGTTGAAAAATTCGCAGTTCTACTTTTCACGGGAAAACACCTCAAAGGTTTGAAGCTCGTCATCCAAATTCAAAACATCGAAGGAGTCAAATTAGAGTGCTGCATGGGCCGGAATTTCTAGGCCCGTCCCGACACGGCCCGGTAAAGACACTGCCCGGGCCCGGCCCTAGCCCGACAGAATTCTTAGACATAAACCCAAACCCGGCCCAAGCCCGATTTTTTTTTTTCTTCTAAGTTTGAGCCCGGCCCTAGCCCGACAGAATTCTTAGACATAAACCCAAACCCGGCCCAAGCTCGATTTTTTTTTTCTTCTAAGTTTGAGCCCGGTTCGAGCCCGACAGATTATAAACATGAGCACGAAAACGTTTGCAGTCTTTAACCTAGAAATTGTCTAAGCGTAAAGCGTGCACTTTCCCACTGCTGGTGGAGTCCGTAGGTTTTTTCATTACCTCTGCACTGTGCAAGACGTCTTTTTTCTCTTTTTTTTTATCGGTACCGTAGTGATTTTTGCACTTCGCTTGTTTGTTTTTATTGAACCTAAAAGATCAATCAGCACACTTTTTGTTATCAACAATATAGAATTTGCGGCAGCTGGCTTCCTCTTCTTCCGATTTTGCGTTCTGAGGTATCATCCAGCGAAACAGTGCAAAGACTGGAGCTCGCGCTGCCAGAACCCAGGGATCTTGGGTTCAATCCCCACCCCTGCCCGTTTCGATCTGGATGAGCATCGTACCGGCGTGCGGTCGTGTATCACTACTGCGTGGTGCACGTTAAAGACCCCAGGCTAGCGGTTGTAGCGCACTGGCTAAATTGCTTATCTACAGTGGGTAACAATGTCGCCATGTTCTGGCAGACTAAACTCCTGCTGTATAAACAACTAACGACTAATTTGTTTGTTTGCAAAGACTGGAGCAGCGAATATAAATTGCGAATCAACAGGGAACAAACGACTTACCTTTCTCTATTCTGATGATGAGAACAATGAAGATGCAAGCTTCGTGCTGCGGGTTCACACTTGACAGCGTGATTTGAGGTGATTATGTTTCCGTTTCTGGTTTGATTCTAAGCGCCACATCCGGAAATCTAGAAGTGGCTGGGCTCGCTTTTTCTTCTGGGCAGCCGAGCCATATATCCTCCTCTATACTTACAATTGAAGCCTAGCAGTTCGATGACGGAGACATAAAGTGCCCGGTCGCAGATTTAGAGCGCGGTGATCTGGTAGCACAGAGCATCAAAGAGCCATTTCTGGGGGAACCTGGACGTCAGCGCACAGCTTTTGCAGCGGTGAGGACCCGAAACACAATTGTTCGCTTGAGAGAAGTGTGTTTCGGCGTCTCGCCGCAGCGGGGCGCCAGTCACGTGGCTCTCCTTAGGGAGGCTCTAGTGAGGGTGGGTGCAACTCCAAAACCTGGAGAGCGCTTGCAATTTAATGGCGGCGCCTGAGGGAGAGGATTCGGGAAAGGATATGGGCCAATGTTGCCTGCACGAGCGGACGCCCGCTCTGTTGCAACTCTGTTGCTCATGCGCCTTCCCTCCTCTCGCCTCCCATTGCAAGCAACGAACGCCTTGGCGCAGCCTCTCTCGCTTTCTTCTCGCTCCGAGAATTGCAAACGTCCAGAGGAGAAAGCAGGGTTGTCAGACAAGCAGCAACGTCCAAGATGGCGGAATTTACCATTTTAGGCGTTAAAAAAATACTTAACCTATCGCAACAAAACTGGTGGCTATGGAAAAGTAATCATTTATACCTTGTGTAAATTATTCAAGCACCTTAATGGGCTGTTATGACCTGAGTTAGGAAATAAAATGACCCTTCGCCCCATAGACTCCCAGCAAAATTTAGCAATTAAATGGCGTCCATGTCCCGTGATCCCCGATCTAGCAGTTGCACCCACCCTCACTTGAGCCTCGCTCCTCTCCTCTCCCCCATCCGTTGTCTGCCGCTCCACCTTTTCCATTTCGGCGGCCGCTTCTCGTGGCGATCTGCCAGGCTTTGTCAGTACATAGGAGGCTATGGCCGAGCGTTTGGAAAGGCCGCAGCAGAGCGTGGGAAAAATCTCGGAGGCCATGGCTATAGAGCCGCCATGGCCAGTGCGTGCATCAAAATGTATGCACTTCGAAACGAGTTCTTGGAAGTTGAAAAATCTACGAGTCCCCATTTTCTCAACAGTTAGATATTTTTTGTATTCTTGTGGCACTTTCGAATCGACGTGGTTAATAAATGCCGGAGTTCTTATTTCATTATTGTAGGTACATACACGCGCTTCCATGTGAGTGACGGTTTGCGCTAAACACTCCGAAAGAACAATTCGTTCGAAGAATCGCTTTGTCATATTGAGATCAGTTATTAATAACTTCTCCAGCATAGGTTGTCGACGTAATTTGAACTGTACATTTTAATTGACCGTTAATAGTAAATAGATCGGTTAATTAAATATGACGCGATTACAGTTTATCTACGCAA
>JAZHYW010066725.1:0-16656 GCA_037355805.1 Ixodes ricinus
CCTTCTATGGGATCCTTGTATGTTTTATGTTCGATTCGGCATGGGTACGTAACGGCTCTTTTTATGACTCGAGCGTAAAGCTTTTCACGCAAAACGCAGCCCAACAAGCAAATTCGGTGAAACACACACACACACGCACACGCACGCACACGCACGCACGCACACGCACACACACACACACAAACGCACACACACACACACACACACACACACACACACACACACCCCCTTCGACTTTAGCACAGAGTTTGTAGGGAACACGCGTCTCCAATTTCCAAAACAAGCTGCTCTTTTTGTTGTCCCGGTTGACTATTTGTCGACCGGAACAACTTACGTGGATCTTCGCGATCGTGTTTTTGGCCTCGCTTGCAGGTGCAGCCGCGTTCCTGCGCTGCCTGCTCATGCGCCATTCGGTTTGGTATTTGTTTGTTTCACTGCTGGATTTACATAGGGCGGATTGAACAGTTTTCTCGATTTGGAACAACTGCGTTCCAGTAAGAATTCACGCCGTACTTTCCTCGACCTACCTACGAGGGAGGCGAGGCGGTGGCTGCGCCACGTGACCACCGGGGGGCAGGACCGCGGACGCAAATATGCGCTCCGATAAGAAACCGAAACAAACGCATCCGAAGTGATCTTTTTTTTTTTTTTCCAGAACGCCGTAAATTAGAAAGAGTTGATTTGGTGGTTTCCATGATGTTAGCAAGTTTCTCAGTTTAACCCTACGTTTTTTTATAATAAATATAGTGATTAGTAAATTTTAGTTGATTATCTTGATAATTAGTATATTGTTGTGTGTGTGTGTGTGTGTGTGTGTGTGTGTGTGTGTGTTGCAATTTTGACGTCCGCAAGGCTAAAATTTGTTCCACAAAAGTTTTTTTTTTTTTTTTGTCTTGACAGCATATTTTTAGATATTTTGTCAGCTTTCACGGAAACACCCTGTATTACTTGTTTGCTGGCTCTTTATTCGGGCATTGATGGGCGATCATGTAACGAAGTTCCTTCCGCCACGAAGCTGTCATGACAAGGCATGTTGTGAGATATTTTTTGCGTATTGAAGATTGCGGCTATAGCTGCATACTTTTTCTTTTTGCTTTCAGACGGGCAGTGTTTTGGCTTCAACGCCTGTTCGAAGTGCTTCTTGAAATGTATTTTATCGAGTCCTTGTTCATTTGTGTGAACCCGGTTCGGCGATCGGTATTCGAGTTTGCAGCGTGTTTTCCATTTTATGCCGCTATGTATGCAGTGGCGGCGTCACTGAGGGTCAGCGGCACCCGGGCCAGTGGCGTTGCGATACCCCCATGCCCCCCCCCTCCGCTGCTGCTGCCCAGCCCCTGAGCGCTGTACCCGGGGCGCAGTTGCCGCGAGCGACAAAGAAGCTTCTGAATCAGTGGCGGTCTGTGCCGATAATAACTTGGTGCAGACTACGGAACAGCACGCCTCTGCGAAGTCATCCAACATTCCAACCCGATATCGTTTCGCGGCCCCTTTAACAAAGAAAAAAGCAGCGTACATGCTGTAGCGTCACTAAGCGGGGGAAAGGGGGTTTCCCCCTCGTCGTGACGCCACAGCAGGCTACTTTTTACTTTCTTTGTTAAAAGAAGGTCATGGAACGATGTCATTGGGTTAGACGTTGATGACTTCCCAGAGGCGATGCTGTTTCCTCGTCTGCGCAGTATTCTCGCACTGACCGCCACTGATTCAAACTTTTTGTTGCGGTGAGATTGCGAGGATAAAGGGCGGACTAAGGCTCATTTACACTGCCCCATTTTCTTTGCGTCAGGTTGCGTGCAGCAGATCTTCGCGTATCGACGAATGCTCGCGTCGCCAGCAGCGTTCTGCGTGGACTGGTAAGCGCTCAGCTTAATGCGGAAGCTCAGGAGTCCCGGTGACTTCAACGCAATATTTCGGAACGTAACTCGCCCGTTTCGCAAGTGCGGGCTTGCAGCGTGGACTCAGCACTATTTCAGCGGCAGTCTTGCCTTCGCAAAGCTTGATGACGTGATTGCGGGATCGAAACAGCTCGCCTGACGACAGTCGAGCGCGGCTCATGGATTGGACACGAGAACTGCGTGAGGCACTCGACTTCGGATCGTAACAATCAATGCCTCGGCGGACACTCGGAGTAGTGAAGACAGAGAGAAGAGTGAGGAATGACGTTTTAATAGTAAGCGGTTAGCCTAACATTGATGTGTTGGCTTTGTTGCTCACATACAACCTCACTCATACATATTCACATTCACACCTATTGTTCTAAAGCAGCACTTATGTGCGCTCCAAAGTACGCAATTACATCGGGAGCATCGTTCAGTTAAGAAGATGTGGTCACAAATGTGTAAGCAGTGTCGTCGATTTTAAGAAGTCGAGTAGAAAGCGCTGCGTCTTTTCACGGCATGATCGTGATCCGCTAGGAAAAGTCAGGTCATCTGCAGTTGCATGTGCCACGCCGATCGCCCGGAGACGCTGGAAAAGCGTATCTCGTTGTGCTTGAAAGTTTGGGCACTCCAGAAGCAGGTGATCTTGGTCGCAGTTGACGTCACATGTTGAGCAAAGCGGAGACTGCGTGACTCCGATCTTGTATAGCCACGCGGGTGTCCTAGCACTTCTTGTACGTAATCTGAACAGGGTTGTAGCTTCCAGGCGCGATAGTCCTTTCGTTATGCATGGGTAGTGAGTATCTGTATCTAGATGCAGAGACGCAATGTGTCGGCGAACAGCTGCTCTATGTTGGCGAGGGTCGTCAGGTGGTTCGAGCGAGGGGTCCGATGATGAGCTTGTGCGGCTAACCGATCAGCAGCTTCATTTCCTTTAATCCCAATGTGCGACGGGACCCACTGAAACTGCACCACGAATCCGTTTGCTTCCATATGTTGGAGGGTAATTCTGGCCCTGCTGGTTGTCGTTTCGGTACACATGAGAAGTCGTCGAAGAGCACATCGGGAGTCTGTGATCACCACTACGTTTCTAGGATGGTAACGGCTTAGTGCGACGAGTGCCTCTGTGATTGCAACAACTTCAGCTGTGGTTGAAGAGACCATGCGATGAAATTTGTTATTCCATTCGCACTGCAGTTCAGGGATGACAAAAGCAGCTGTACTGCTTCGTAATGATGCATTCACTGAGCCATCTGTGTAAACTCGAAGAAAGTCTGGATAGGTCACAGAAAGGTGGTCTTCTGTGAGAGCCTTGGCCACAACTTGTGAAGTTTTGCTTTTAGAGTGTAACTTTGGAATGGTCTCTCTGCAGATGGGCCCATTTTCAATCCAAGGGGCCAGCCGCAACGCTGTCGGAACAACGGAAACTGATGGGCGCCAACCTAGTGATTGTAGCGTGTGAAAGCATGATTTGAAGTGTGAGTAGCTCCTGTTGTGTAGCCTCTGAAGGAGTCTCCGTCCCGCAGGCGTTTCGAGAAGACGAAGGAGCTGAATAAGAAGTTTCTCAGTAGCCTTCAGACGTAGAGGTGCAGCTTGACTTTCCCTGTATATAAGCTCGTTTCTAGCGGCTTGAGGTACACCAAGAGCAGCGCGGATGCCTTTCCTGTGGAGCCTCTCGAGCCTCTCATATTGTGTGGATGAGGGAGATGCGAATGGTAGCATATACAGGATGCGACTCAGGACAAGTGAGGAATGAAGTCCAAGCATTGATCGTGGGGCATTACCCCATGATGCACCAGCCACTCGGCGTACGGCATTAGCTGCGATAGATGCTGAATGGAATGAAGCATCAACAGCATCTTTCCAAGTCAATCTAGCATCGAGTGTAACGCCCAGAAACTTGTACTTTCGGACTTGACGAAGTTGTGTTGTTCCGAGATACAGCTTCAAATTAGCTCCGCGGCGATGGCGACCCGGAAATAAGATGTACGCGGTCTTTTCAGCTGCCAGTTGTAGTCCTACGCTTTGAACGTATTGTTGGACGCAGTGAATGGCTGTTTGGGCGATGTCACGAAGGTTTTTATGGCTGTGACCCGAGACCCATATGCAAATATCATCTGCGTATAGCGAAATTTCGATTGGAACAAAAAGCTTAGGCAGTGCATCCGGAAGGCCAGCCATGATGACATTGAAGAGTAGTGGTGATAGCACGCTTCCTTGTGGTAAACCGCGAGCGCACGAACGAGAAGTGCTGAGGGACGATCCGAGCTTTATCTTCAGACTTCGGTGGCTCAACAGGTTGCTGAGGAAGCCTTGGACGCGACCAGTAATTCCCATGGCTGTGAGAGATCGAAGAACTGCTGAGGGATCAACATTATCAAAAGCCCGTGTGACATCGAAAAATACTGCCAGTGTTGACCGTCCTTGATTGGTATTGTGCTCGATGTCACTTACAATATCAAGAATGCTGTCTGTTGAGCAGAGTCGTGGCCGAAAGCCAGTCATGCAATGTGGGAATAACTTCTTTGTGTCGATCCACCACATAAGCCTGGCATGCACCATCCTCTCCATAAGTTTACACAGGCACGATGTCAAAGATACTGGACGATACGAGGATAGGAGAGCTGGATGTTTGGAAGGTTTCTTGATTGGTATTATCCATGCACTGGGGTAGTGGCTCGTGTCCAACTATTGCGGTGATGAGAATAGCCGAACTCTTACAATGCCTGGAGCTCAGCACGTCGTTTTCTACTTTGCCAACCCCAGCGCGTGGCCATGATTAACGTTGGGGGCACAGGATAGGCACCGGGCCACGTGGCGGCTTGTTCTGGCTCCAAGTTGAGGGGATGAACGATGCTCAATTTTTTTGGCAACTACCATTGCCTAGAAAGTTAATGTTTCTTTAAAACAAACAGGTTGGGACACGCGTGTCAAAATGTGAATTTATGCGGAAAAAATTAGAGCAATATTGACGGTGCGAGATTTATTTTAGTTGCGTCTGAATTGTGTGCGTAAAGTTCATGACGTCACGGAATAGTAATACACTCTTATACCTCAACGAGATGGTCGTACACTCTTTCGCACCTCAGTGATGGCCACGGCTTCTCCTCCACGTGTCCGAAATGCCGAGAGAAAACAAATGGAAAGGAGGTGACTACCGACTGAATTTCGTCTCGCAACGTCAATATTGCTCTAAAAGGTTTTTTTTCGCGTAAAATTCATTTTTTTGACACGCTTGTCGCAACAAGGCTGTATGACAAAATAACTTTTTTTTCTTTTTCTTTTGGTGGCCCTTAAACATTTCGTGAAGAGTGGTGTCTATTTATATTCACCACAGTGTCCACCCTGCCAAAACCTCGAAGGGGTTGCAGTATCGAATAAATAAATAAAATAGAGGTATTATGCCCCTGTCTTTTCAAAAACCTTCAGATCGATGGCCTTTGAGCGAGCGCTGAAATCAGCTCGCGATCCCAATACGACCCTTCCCGAAAGTCAGTCTACCCACTCTGTGCAGAATGCCAAACCGACGCTCTAATGGCGGCACGTACCACACCATCTCCACACCAGAAAGTGCGAACGTCTTCGAAAGCATAGAGCAGAAAGGGCAAAAAGTGTTGGTTCTTTTTACGTCACCTTCCTACCGACTCACGAAATCAAGGGTGCTTGATTTAGCAGGGCCACGAGCTCCTATCACCGCCATTAGAGCGGCAATGTCGAGGCTCTTGGGACTGCCCCACAAGGTGACTCTGACTTTTGAAAAGGGTCTATTGTGCGCCGCTTGCTCGCTGGCTGCCCGTGAGACAGGGGATACACAACGAGATAAAAATGTTGATGTTTCACCAAACTATAGTTAATATATATATATATATATATATATACTCATATCGCGATGACAGCGCAGCGGAGGTATGGTATACTATATCTCCACGGGGCGCGGTGCTGCCGGGGCGGAGATGCGCCTCGATAACATATCGATACTATTCAAACCCGTCGAATTTGTACGGTTATTTCAGAAAGCCGTAAATGCTTCGCGTGCCTTCTATCGTTCTGCAATTTGTCGATTTCGTGCTCTTCAACGATGGTGATGCCATTTAATTGAAACCATGCCCTTAAGCCCAATAATAAAAAAGTTAATCGCGCAAAAATAATTAACAACGTGAGCATTTCGGACTTTAATAATTTTCTCCTCCCTACTTAGGACCAGAATGACACAAGCCTTTTTATGTGGCGCGTAGTTTTCGCAATATCGAATTTGTCCACCTTTCGTGAAACACCTGTATGTGTGTGTGATCTTATCATTCAACGTACACGTTTCAAACGCTGAATGCATCGCTTTTGTTCGTTTGAGTACTACTTCGCGCCATATAAACAATGCGCTAAACTGCCTTTTTGCTGTCTTTTTCTTGAGGTGAAAATTAGTTCAGTGCGAAAACGGCAAACCCAAGCTGTACGCAAAACCATCACTCACATTTCCCTAGCGCTTTCCACTGGGGTGACGCCACGTTGTAAAACATGCAGGTCGAGCAAGCAGTCTGAAAGATACATCATACGCTTTCAGTGGCGGATCCGTCGCGGGGCGGCGACGGCTAGCCGCAGCCCCGTGTGACCAATGCGCTAAACCTCCCCTCTTCTCGGAGGGCATTTTGACTTGAGGTGGACGTGAACACGGCAGATGCAGAGCTATATGCCAAAATAGCATCCTTACAAATTTTCCCGCGCCCCCCACCGGGGTGACGTCACACGTTGTAGAACATGTAGGCCGACGGAGGCAGTCTGGAATGTGCCCATTGCACACTTTAGGGTGGCCTTCATTCTGACAAGAGAGGAAATTGATTGAGACATCATTGTTGATCACTACGACATAAGCATCCTCAATGATGGCTCATCACAACCATTGCAGTTGCCTTGATCTCGCACTGTGCTCTCCAGACATCTCTCATGACATGAACAGTGACCACTACCCAATACTCATTCACCATCCCCGGTTAACGTCGCAGCAACCATGTCACCGAGTGTCCTATACAAACTGGAAGTATGTTTGGTTTTCTGAAGACGAGGCAACTGGAAGAGACCCGGACAGCTGAAGAATTTGAAGGGGTTATCAGAACAAATCTCAGCAAGGTCCACTAAAGGGGAGCCTGTTCCGAGGGTGCCCTGGTGTAAACGGTAAATACGAGACGCTTCGAGCTATCCGCCGCAAAGCTGAAAGACGATATCGGAGATCAGGAAGAGCAGAAAACTAAAGAGGCACAGCCTGTCTGCACTAAAATGAATCGGCTTTTACAGAAAGTTTCTAAACGACGACGGAGAAAAGCTTTGTGCAACATTTGTACCTTTCACTCAGGTCGAAATAGTATGGAATATAGTGTGCACTTTGAAATCCCCATGTTACTCAGTGGAGACCTTTCCGAGCGTTGGCCCTGTCACGTGGTACTTCCGAAATAACAGTGGCGAATGAGTTTTGCGTTTCGTTTACACAGCGAGGGGCAGTCAGTATATGTACCAACTTGTTTTTTGAGTGAGGGGGCAAACCAGTGCCTCCTCACCCCCGAGGGGGCCGGGGGGGGGGGGGGGGCGGTGCCCTTCGTGTCCATTGGCGCTGCCGGCGCGGTGTTTGCCCTGCCCAGTGGCAGCCTGTTTCGAGGGGTGGGGGCAAAACCGCCAACGCCCCCCCCCCCCCCCTGACGAAACTGGGGGGAAGGGGGGGCAAGCGCTCCCTCGGTCCCCCCGGTTGGTACACCCATGTGGGGACGAGTGACGTCCCTCTTTGGGGTACAACGCGTCAGCCGTAATGAAAAGCATTGCCGAAGTGGTTAACCCAAATAACTCACAACTGAACTGCGACTTTAGTATTCGTGACCTAGATGATGCACTGAGGACAATTTCTAAGCGCACAACTCTGGTCATAACCAAATGACATTCGAGGCGCTTACAAAATATTGGTACTGGATTAAAGGTGCCCGTTACAATGGTGGAAATTTGAATCCAAGTCTTGTGTTACCAAAACTATTGACTGGATTTCACCCACGACGATGCCACAGTGGACTCCGTCGCTTGCCTTGTTACGACCATCGAACACGAGCGCAAATCTGGGAACTGAACCATTGCGGTGTTATGTATTCGTCGTGCTTTTGATACCGTGAGCCACACACATGTTCTGTATAGACTCATGCATTCAGTTGAAGGTGCGAGGTCGCATTGTACGCTGGATCAAAAGCTTCTTGCTGAGTCGGACAATATTTATAGTTACGAGGGAAGGAAACAGCACAACACATGAGCTACGAGGGGGCCGCTAAGGTCGGTGCTTTCCTACAGGGTAATCACTGACCTTGGGGAGGTGTCTAGACCACCCTTGTTTTGAAGGCACCCCTTAATTCGCAACGACTCCTCTATTCTCAATGCCGCCCCTCCTTAAAAGTTGTAGACGCCCCCCCCCCCTTCTAATTTCAATTCCTGGGGAAACCCCTGCGCAAGGTAGCGTACTAAGTCCTACTTTATTCAACGTGGTCATGGCTGAATTGCCGAAACGACTTCCACTGTCCCTCAAATTTCGATTTACGCTGATGACATTTGTATATGGGCATCCGGTTCTTCGTCAGAAATGTTACAAGCTCAATTGCAATCCGGCCTTGATTGATGAGACATACCCATACCTTCGCGAAGAAGTATGGAAATTTCAGTTGAAAAATTGGCAGTTTCACTTTTCACGAGAAAACACTCTCAAAGGTTTGAAGCTCGTCATCCTAATTCAAAACATCGAAAGGAGTCAGATTAAAGTGCTGCACGGGCCAGGAATTCTAGCCGACCCCGTCCCGACACGGCCCGGTAGACACTGCCCGGCAGAATTTTTAGACATAAACCCAAATCCAACCCAAACCCGACTTTTTTTTTTTAGATATATAAGTTTGAGTTTGGTTCAGAGCCCGAGAGATTATAAACATGAGCCCGAAAAAGTTTCCGAGGCTTTAACCTAAGTACTGTATAAGCATAAACCGCACTTTCCCACTATGCTGGTGGAGTCGTCGTACGTTTTCATTACCTTTCCATTGTGACGTCTTTTTGTTATGTTTTTTTTTTGACGCCGAAGTGATTTTGCATTTTGCTTGTTTGTTTTCGTTGAACCTAAAAGATCAACGAGCACACTTTTTGTTATCAAAAATATGGAATTTGCGGCAGCTGGCTTCCTTCTCCGATTTTACGTTTTGGGGTATCATCCAGCGAGAACAGTGCAAAGACTGGCAGCGAATAGAAATTGCGAATCAACAGAGAACGAAAGACTTACCTTTCTCTATTCTGATGATGAGAACAATGAAGATGCAAGCTTCAGTGCGCGCGGGCACACACTTGACAGCGTGATTTGAGGCGATTCTGTTTCCGTTTCTGGTTTGGTTCTATATGCGCCGCATGCGGGAGATCTGAGAACTGGCTCGGCTCGCTTTTTCTTCTGGGCAGCCGAGCCATATATCCTCCTCTACTCACAGCCTGGCAGTTCGATGACGGAGACATAGAGTGTCCGGTCGCAAATTTGAGCGCGGGATCTGGAAGCACAGAGCATCAAAGAGCCATTTCTGGGGGAACCTGGACATCAGCGCGCAGCTTTTGCAGCCAGCGAGGACCCGAAACACACTTGTTCGCTCGAGAGAAGTGTGTTTCAGTCGTCTCGCAGCGGAGCACCAGTCACGTGGCTCTCCTCTCATCCGTCGTCTGCCGCTCCACCTTTTCCATTTCGGCGGCCGCTTCTCGTGGCGATCTGCCAGGCTTTGTCAGTATTAGCCCCGAGAGCGAGCACAAGCGTCGCTGCGGTCGCCGCGCCCTGATTGGGCGAGGTGTTCCGTGACGTCAGGAAGAGGACTCCGCTCCTCGATCTCGCATCGGCTCGCTTCCCAGCACCGGTTTCCTGATTTGGCTGGTTTGGCGTTGTGTGCCGCAAGCTCTTCGAGGAGCTGGGCCTCGTTTGCCCGGTGTCCAAGACGTTGAGTTCGGCCGATATAGACGTGCTGCCGTACATTTTATGAGCCTGCTTGTCCCCTTTTGCCTTTAAAATTGGGTTACAAATCCCGAAAGCTATCGGCGGAGGCGATTCCGCCGATGAACTTCCCGTCCCCACACGACAGGACGCAATTTTGCGAGGGTTGGTGAAGCGGTTGCCGCAAGTGTTTCCAGACGCTGGAATTGTGTTCCTTGCATGTTCATGATTTAGGACGATATTACATCCCGCTTCCAAGGCATTTGAAGTGGCATTTATATCATGGGCTTTTGGGTGGTCGGTAAATTAGCTCGCGACCCCGACTCTGCGCTGCCACTCTGCATGCGCTGATTCGCAGATGTTTTAAAGGGGGATTCAACCGCTCGTCACTCAATGGGCAAATTTCGCTACACAAACCTGAGTTTCAGGAATGCACGATAGTATTCATTCTTTTGGGGGTTACTTATGATAACGTAATGAAGGTTGTACGGCCCTTGGATTTTTCTTTTAGAGCGCTGAAGATTTTTAATAAAATCCAGAAATATGACCGTTTTGACTGTTTTTAGCGCGTTTTGAGTCATTTTTGAAAATACAATTATTTAGAAGACAAACGAGACAAAACGCTTGGCCGTACGTACTAGGGGTGCCTCTAATCTTAATTTTAAGACCATGACGAGAAAGCAAAATATTGTTGTATTTGCGTATTTGTGTAAATAAAATCACCCTGTTAATTTTATTTCCAACTTGTTAAACGAGATGGCGACACTAGTACTAAATGCCTCAAACCGGAGATTTTCTTGCTGTTGCTGTTGTTGTTTTTCTCTCGAGCTCGAATTCGACCGCGATGTCTCGTTGCTCGTGGATCGGTAGCACGTGTAGCGAAAGCTCACGCCGTAAAGCTCACTGATCGTGGATTCAATCCACCGCCTCTGCCCGTTTCAATCTGGATGAGCATCGTACCGGGATGCTGTCGTGTATCCCTATTGCCGCATTGCGTGATGCACGTTACAGTTGTCAGACAAGCAGTGGTATACTGCACTGTCTTTCATCTCCAACGAAGACACCAGATGCCCTTAGAGCTGGTTTCCCGCTGTATAAACATAGACACAACAGAATTACAATTGATGGCTCCGTTGGTCGGCACTTTTTGGTCGTTGCAAAAAAGTGTAACTAGTCATCAGCTGACTCCTAGCGAAAGGCCTGATAAGGCTCTGAAGGCGATACTTTTGTTGATTCTTTTTTTTTGTGTGTGTGCTATGTTAGCGCGCGTGGTCAAACGCTTGCATACGCTACAAGCGTGGCTCGTAAGATCGTGCAGGGTTGAACTGAGATATCCTAATATGTAGGGTGATGCCACCCTTTGTAGTACCCGATGCCGACAGCACGCGCTCACGGGTAAACTACAAATAAATCGACGAAAACAAAATGTCGCCATAGCACAGTCAGCGCCACAAACACGTGCCGGGACACGCTCTTTCACGCGCTTCTGAACAAAAAAAGAAAATTAGAAGTGTGGAACAAAATGGCCAGATGTCTCCACCCTAAGCAAAGCGCACATGAAGGCACCCTACTAATATGTATTTGGAAATAAAAAAAATAGTTGAATGAGTTGCAAAGAAGTTTAAAATACTTATTCCGAACAACATTTATTTTATGAAACGTTATTTGAGATATCTTCATTCTCTGTAGATCTTGTTTGGTGGCTAGTGGATATGAAAAACAAAAAAAGAAGCATGATTTTTTTATTATTTTGAACAATTACAATATATTTTCTTAACAAACAAACATGTGCTTACTCTGAGATGCAAATTAAATTTTGACGTTAACGTTTTGGCGCCCGAAATAATTTTTTTTTGTTGTAAATTGAACACTTCCAGTTTTGCGGATTACTAAGAAAACCAAACGGACCATTAATAGGTAGAAAATACGTTTCTACCTAAGGTGAGGCGTACGTCTTTTTTGTTTTTTTTTCTTCACCTTTCTTATTTTTAGGCAAAATCAAATTAACCCCTAAATAACTTTAGTGTCTTCATAAGTAACCTCGGGAGTTCACTATGCTATTGTCCGTTATAAACACCTCTTTCAACAGTGGTCTTACAATGTCATGGTGGAATGAGGCGGTGCTACCTTACCAGTCTGGAAACAAATTTGGGGTGTGTGTATGTTTATACAGCCTAGAACATAGTCTGCCTCAACGGGCGACTTGTCTCCCAGCTGTAAATGAGCAATTTAGCCGGTGCAGTACAACCGGTAGCCTGGGGTCTTTAACGTGCATCACGCAATAGTGATACACGACCGCACGCCGGTACGATGCTCATCCAGATCAAAACAGGCAGGGGTGGGGAATGAACCCAGGATCCCTGGGTTATACAGCGCAAGCTTTCGCTCCACCTGCTCCGAGCTGGTGTGCTCTAGCCCAGTCGGCCACCGATGCCTTTTTTTTTCTTTATTGCACTTGGCCACAGATCTCTCCTTCGATGTGTTTGCGTTTGTCTTGCAAGCGGCGTCAAATGCGCCAGCGCACGAGGCCCGTGTCTCGAGCGGCCCTTGCAGGCAGTTATCGGCACAGTACTGAAATAAGCGGCCCTTGGAAGCGAATGGCAGCGGAGCACCCGCTCCTCGCACGTGTCTTGCGTGTTTCGACAACAATGGTTGGCGGTACTTGTAAGCGTGAATTTTATCAAAGGAATTTAGTCTGCACTTGCCGGCAGCGCCTTCAACTTACGGAATTTACGAGGATAACTCGAGTGCAACATGGCTTTGTGTATTTGAGTGGTTCTTTTTCGCTGACAGGCAGACAGACGGAAAGTGTCCTTTCTTGCCATACCCGTTGCCAATCTTGTCAGCTGCTGTGCACTTGCGCGCGATTGTGGACAAGTAGTAGAGCCGCGCCACTTGCTTGGACAGAGAACTCGTTGGTGCAGTTTACGGGTGGGAAACGGTTGCTTCTTGTTGCTTTAGACTCGTCGCTCAGAAGTGTGGACCTCTTCGACGAGATCCACACCTCTGGACGTGCAGAAGTGTGGACCTCGCCACTAAATGAGCTATGCTTAGGGTCGGCACTCTGTTCCCCAATATTGCTGTGGGCGCCGTCATCTTGGTGCTTGTACAGAGCAGACGCAACTGCCGATCGTCATGATTCCAAAGTGCGACTTCCTCGGCATTTGATTTGGTGTTAGGAAGCTCATGTAATATTGCTTTGCTCTGTCGCGAAATGTTTAAACATTTGTGTAGGACGTAAAAGCGCTTCCCGTGATTTCAGATAAATTTTCAGATAACTGGCAACCATGATTTTAAGCCACAATATGGACAAGTGTCGTTACCCTGAAGCGAAGCTTATTTAGTGGCACTAGGGAAGATCATGGCGGAACAGCGCAGCACTGAGCTAGATTTCAGATGCCATGTTCTTCTATATATATAGAGCCACTAAATAAGCTACGCTTCAGAGTAACGACACTTATTAATATTGTGGCTTAAAATCATGGTTGCCAGTTACCTGAAGATTTATCTGAAATCATGGGAAACGCTTTTCCGTCCTCCACAAATGTTTAAACAGTTCGCGACAGAGCAAAGCAATATTATATGATCTTCCTAACACCGAATCTAATGCTGCGGAAGTCGCACTTTTGAATCATGACGATCGGCAGTTGCGTCTACTCTGCACAAACACCAAAATGTCGGCTCCCACAACAATGTTGGGAAACATAGTGCCGATACTCTAGCGCAGCTAATTTAGTGGCTCTAGTTCTTCCCAGAAGTGGCACGCGGCACGTGTCTCGAGCATTTCCACAAAAATGATTGGCGCCATTTTTCCCAGGATAGATGGGCTTTACTCCACACGGCCTGGGAGCGGGTTTACAAACCAGAATTCAGACGAAGAGCAGGCCGATATAGGGCATGGGAAGTGCCAAACTGACACTTTATTTCTTTTTTTTTGTTTTGTTTTTAGCTTTAAATTAAGCTTTAATTTTTTTTTTTTTTGCAAAACAACGTTTGCGTGTTAGATGTGGTGGTTCAAACGGCCGCAACCCCGCACCTTGTGCTTTCGACAATTTCGAACGTGGATGGAACTTCGAATTTATTCGGAAATCAGAGCTTATTCTACGTTTTGTACGCCACTGTATTCTACGTATGTACTCGTATCTCGCGCCGCCTGTTGGCAGCTTCCTGCAGCGGCGGACGCAGAGCGAAGAAGATCTAGCTCGAGATCGGCGGCGAACAGCCCGTGGCCCGAGCCCATCTCGAGCGCCCGGCCTGCATGCGCAGCTGCGAACATGCAACTCGTTTGTTCCGGAAAAATTCTGCGCCATCTATGAGGAAAAGGGTACAAATAAATGGCGGTTGAATCCCCTTAAAGGCCCTGGAGTCTGAGTGATCTTTGAAGTGCATCGTGGAACAGGGTTGTCCTACATAAATCTAGCTTCTTCATGAAATAATTATATAGTTTATACACCTATGCGGGCATATTTCTTAGAAGATCATAATTACTGAAATTAGTTTGTATGGTAGCAGCAAAATGGCCGAGGTACCCCCAGTTGCCTGTATGATATGTATTGAGACTGCCCGAAATATGCGCAGCAATAGTACCGTAATTTGTAATCTTTATACTTTTTCCTGACATTCTTTATTCCAGCCTTGGTATCGGAAAATACACCGTTTAGTTTGAATTGTCATTTATTTCCAATTAAAGAGACACTGCTGCAGGTCCCAAAAGCTTCCTCAGCCTCCAAACTCCCTACAGCTGGGCTCTCTGACAACAGAGGAAAACAGGAGTAAAAGCAAGCATTCGAACGTCTGTCCAGTGGTAGATGCAGCACTAGTAGCAGAAAATGTGGAACCTGTGAAGAGGTGACAGTCTGCGTGCGAAAAACTTCTGGTATTTTAGCTTCAGGACAATTCGATTTAAGTAAAATCTCAATTTTAGGGCTTAAGGGACTAATAACGATCTAGACACCTTCGCTTACGTTTGTTATACATTACTTGAGGGTTGATATAAACAAGTCCACAGATACCACCCGTGTAGTCCATTGAAATACTATCCGAATCCAGCAAAGGTCAAATGCGAGCAATGTATATAATAAATGTTCCTTGTTTTTTTTTACTTTGCCCCTGCACTTGGGCTGTCTTACTTGTGATTATCTCCCCATGGCCCAGACTGTATTTAGCATGTTGCTCGAGCAGCATGCAGCTTTTCTGCTTCGGCGATCTTGTTTAAAAACAGAGATACAAAAAAATAGTATACATAAGCTGCCAATTCATTAAGACCATCAGCAGCATTTATTGTGTGAGATGTAAATCTATAGTGATGCTCCTGCAATTGTGGCCATATTTCTTTATTTTCATATACCAGCTGTGATTCATGCGTTGCCTGCCCTGTCAACCATGCTTAAAATGTTGGTTGAAGTTTCGCCTGCAGCTACAGGCCATACCTCAATAAAGCCACATATAAAAATTTACACTTCCTACGAAAAACACGGGAAAAAAAATTAAATAGAAACGAGCGCGCCGACAGCTAGCGTCGTCACAGCCTCCACAGGGCGAGCAGGGCGAGTCGGGGAAAAATTCTCTCCTCGCCGTGACGTCACCCCGGTTCGCCGTAAGGGGCGCCACGCGAACTTCTCGGGGCTAATAGCAGGGTTATGGCTGAGCGTTTCGAAAGGCGGAGCAGAGCGTGTGAAAAAATCTCGGAAGCCATGGCCAGTGCGTACAAATGCCTGCACTTCGAAACGAGTTCCAAGGCAAGAACCTTGCGTTCTTCGAAGTTGAAAAATCTACGAGTCCCCATTCTCTCAACAGTCAGATATTTCTGTATTCCTGTGGCATTTCGAATCGACGCGGTTAATTATATGCCCGAGTTCTTATTTCATTATTTTAGGCACGCACTTCCATGTGAGGTGACGGTTTGCACCAAGCACTCCCGAAAGAACAATTCGTTCGAAGAATCGCTTTGTCATTATGAGATCAGTTAGTAATAACTTCTCCAGCATATATTGTCGATGCAATTTGAAGTGTAAATTATAATTGACTGTGTGGGGATTCCTATGGTCTCCCTTCCCCGATGGCTGTGATAACGGCCGCGGGTCGGAACACTCGGTTGTCTTCGCCGTGAGCTTCGACCTGTTCGTGAGGCAGGAGAGCCGCCTGGCTTGGCGGGGGCCCCTCTCTCACTCTCTCCCGGGGGGACCGAATTTCCGTTCCCCCACTCGGACGCGGGACCACTGCTGAGAGGCGAGGAGGTTTCGCTCTCGTCTGTTCCCGCTTTCGGGGAAAGGGACTCGTCCGGGTGACCGTGAGAAGAGATCCGGACGTGTGTCGACGCGACTTCTCCGACGCTTCCCGGTCTTGGCTCTCTGGAACCCCGCGTCTGGCAGGTAAGGACCTTTTCTTACCGTTGCCGGCGCGGGGGAGCATTTTGGATGGGGACATTGCAGTTCTTTTAGAGGAGTATGTTAATAAATGCTCTGTGGACTCTGATCGCGCACTCGCGGTACACGTAGTGTCTTTCTCTTCCGCTTTATATTCGAGAGGGGCGAGACAAGGTAGAGCGATCACTGGCACCGAAACGGAGGGTAATTAGTGAGACCGACCCCGCGGTAATGTAGCCACTGGACAGTCGTCTACATTGCCGCGGAGATGAGGACCGCGCTACTAGGTTTGACGGCTCCTTTGAGATCGCCACACGCTGTTGAGATAACCTTTGGTTACTCTATCGGTACCTGTGTTGTTGGTAGCTAGCAAATCCCACAGCTGTTACTTGTAAATGAAATAGCCGGTTGATTAATATGACGCGATTATGAGTTTATTTACGTAAAAATG
>JAZHYW010066726.1:0-22714 GCA_037355805.1 Ixodes ricinus
ATATGTATTGCCTATTTTCAGGACGGGACACATGCAGCTGTGCTGAGCTTCATGCACACATCTACCCGCGATCATTCACACCTACGAAGAGATGCTGTGAATATAAGTTCTCTTACCTTTGAAAGCCTTCAAATTCTATATTCTCGTGTATCCATACTTTCTTCTTGTATCCATCTTGACACAATTCAAACACAAGCAACTTAGATGCCGCTTTGTAGCTTTCGCTGACACTAAGACACAGCACATGTACGGCAATGTAAAAAATAATGGCGCTATGACAACTGTTGCACTGAATATAAAATAATTATTTATATTTTAGGGTTTCACATTTTCTTTTCTTTGACTTGGGATTAGCCTCATAAGCTTTTCGTTCACCTTTCCAGAATAGTTTTTCAGCACAATGTTTGTGCTGCACCAGAACAAATTCTTCAGCACGAGCTCACTAGTGGTCCTTCTTCACATGCGTCGAAGTCAGAAGTCTCGTTGGTAGACAGCGGTTGCATTGTAAGCTCGCTGACGCACCGAGCGCTGGATTGGATGGTTCCAATCCATTCCAATCCCTCCCCGAAGTCACTTGACCCCCCCGAGGTCGCGCGAGCCCCTCCCGAGGCGGGCCACATGACTCCCCCCCCGAGGTCATGTGACTTCCCCGGGCACACTTCCCTCCCTCCTCAAGAGCTGCGCCTCTAATTCGGCGTTACAGGGAGTTGTAAACGGCTTTCACTTTTTTTTTCTGTGAAATACAAACAAACAAATAAAAGTCGATGTCCTCTACTTCGTTTCAGCTTGGGTTCAGACGCAGCCGATACTACAAGCGCGAGCTTTGGGCTTTCAGCGTCCTCTGCCAAGCACGCGCGCTCGTGCAGGACAGGCACTGTTCAGGGCCACATGCCTCGCGCTTGTAGCATCGGCTGCGTCTGGACCACGGTGCAAGAAATACATTTAGGTGATGACTCTCTGTCTCACGCTGCGGCCACATTATGTTCGGCGCACAGAGCGCGCTTCGCTGCACAGGATAGATGGCACTCAAGTATAAAGGGGCTTGAGAACGCTTTTATAGAGGGCTTGTGAAGGAAAATATGCATTCTTTACTTGGTCCCTGTGTACTGTCACTGCGTAGTGAAATGACGAATTTATGTTGGCGCACTGGCACTGATTGCCTTTTCCCCCGTGCGGTTCCTGTTTTGTTTAAGAGAGAACATTCCGATGATGACTCAACGTGACAAAAATACTCGTATAAATATAAAACTTCCCGGCACGTTTGCCAGTGCTGCTTCATCAGAAGTGTTCTTGTCGATGCTGGGGGCTATGTTGCACGTTTTGGACTCCCAGGAGACTAGGGAAGGAAGTGACGTCAACAACGCTCTTTGGATGTTGATTGGTGGAGTTGCTGATGACGATGAGTTTCCGCGATGCGTGGTGTTGCTAAGATACACGTTCATTCATACCTACGTCACTTCCTTCCCCCTAAAGTCTCCTGGGAGTCCAAAACGTGCAACATAGCCCCCCAGAAAGCGGATTGGCATGCAGGGCAGCGTGTAGCTTTTTCTTTCATTTTCACTCAAAAACCCAGTTACATAATATAGTATGAAGTCCGACGCCGGTTTTGCCTTTTCTGTCCAGACATCTTCGCATTCCCAGTCTTCGACAGAAATGAGACTGTCAAGCTTAGTCTTCACTTGGTCAACGAGATAAGGAGACTAAGTAGAAACTCGATCGGCCCTCGGGATTCCACGACGCCACTGCTCCAGGTGACGTCATTCGATGGAGCTTTAAACAAGGACACTCACTCTGCGCAGTTCCGGTACCCCGAATGGTAGTTGGGAATGAAGTACGTCTTTCCCATCCTTATAGCATAACGTCTTCTTCGGTTTAAGGGTCACCTTCGTGCACGACGGTGCCACCTGTGATCGACACAGCACCAAAGCAAAACATGAGGCCAGCCACTGGCCACACACCACCACCACACCGCGAAAAGGCGAGCAAGCTACGCCCTCGACACCGTGGCCGCCGAGGAGAGACCTCATACCCACGGTGCTCACACCTCAGCGCCCTCCGCGGCGGCGCGGAAGTAACTATACTTCGTTTCACCTTATGTTGCACCGCAGCGAAGGCTAGAAGCGCGAGCTCATAGCGTTGGCAGCTGCTCTTGGTCACGAGAGCTTGTGCCGCCGAGATGTGCCCCAGAGCAAGGAGCTCGCGCTTGTAGCCTTCCCTGCGGTACATCATAAGGTGAAACAGATTATACTCCTGGTTCGAGGCTGGCTCGAACACGATCTGGTCGCTCGCTCCCGCGGGAAGAGCGGCCAGAGTCACCACCTAAATGTATTTCTTCCACCGTAGTCTGGACTTAAGCTGAAACGAAGTATAGATCTGTCAGTTTGGTATCGATGGACATTTTCACTGAACGACGTCCATCGAATGGGATTAGTGGAACCCAGCGCAGTCTAATACCGCGCTGAAGCCTAATTTACGTGAACATCGACAAATGGCGTTCGCCTTCAACGCCAGCTAAAGTGCGATGGGACATGGACGCTCGCGGGATCAATCAACATCCTCCCTTGCATCATCTGACCCCGCTCTCTGGGCGTGGGTATGGGCGGAAGCGTGATCACGTGGCGAGATATGATGCCAGGAGCGCATAGCTCCTTCACATTAAGCCGGGATCACTGCTCATACATCCTACAAACGACAGCCTGCAAACACGAGTCACCGCAGTGTCCGTGGTTCGAATGCCGCGTGCCAAGTTTCTCCTTGAACTCATTGCCATGCGGCATTTGAAGCACGGATCTCGCGGTGACTCGCTTTCGAATCTGTATGCAGACTGTCTTTTGTGCGATGTTTAAGCAGTGTCACACAGGCTTTAGGGATTTACAATAAACAAAATCACCCCCCCCCCTAAAAAAAAAATTACATATTTTTTGCGTTATTTTATTAATCGTCATTAATTTCATTCTATCAATCGTCATTAGACAGGAGAAGAACAGCCGGACGTCTCTGTGAGATGCCAGAGCGACAAAAAATATCATTCCACGTCCGCGGCAGGACTCGAACCTGCAGTCTTCTGATCCGAAGTCAGACGCCTTATCCATTAGGCCACGCGGACGGACGATATCTATCATAGTAGCGACTAAATAAAAGGGCGCATTAAAACCGAAGCCTACCATCCAGTCGTCGCATCTACTTTGTAGACCAACGCGCTTTCTACGAACAAGCCCGCGTTCGCCCGCACCGGGTGTGGGCACTGCGCGTGCGCAGAAGCGATATTCGAATGAGGTGACGCGTATGCGCATGCGCCGGCAGCAGCGCCACCGCAGAGGCGTGACGTCAGAGCCGTCTGTTGGCGTATCAGTCCGCTAGGTGGATTCTTTGTTCGGAACCACACAGATATAATCTCGCTTCCGTCTCTTTTCGATACAGGGAAGTTCTCAAAATTATTCGAATGTCTCGTATGCTCGCTGGTGGTGAGGGAATCCAATGCCTGCGTTCTGTTTTCCACCGAAAAACCTTGTTTCTTTTTTTCGCTTGACCGTTACAAAATTTAATTTTGAAAAAAAAGATTAAAAAGACGAATTTTTGGGGAGTAATAAACACAAAAAACACCCCCGTATTAAAAAATGAAAGACGTTTACAACTTCCTGTAACGCCGAATTAGAAGCGCAGCTCTTTTTTTAATTTATTTCCTTATTTATTTACCCTCAAGGTACATAGTACATTTCAGAGGGGAGTGAACACACACAAAAATGCATGGCAACGAAATCAATCAACTAAGGGTGCTGTTACTAAGTGTTTGTTTAAAAAGAACAACGTCAGTGATGGAGGCAATTGAAGCGGGAAGGCGGTTCCAATCTGTTGACGTGCGAGGTATGAATGACACACTGAATGCGTTAGTATTGAAACTTGGTATGCCAACCTTATGGACGTGATCGAGGCGAGCGGAGCGATAAGATGGTTCGAGTATAAGTGACTGGCGTAAAAATGAGTTGTGATGGTAGATTTTATGAAACAAGCAGAGACGAGCACATTTACGGCGGGAAGATAAGTCGGGTAATGATAGAGTTATTTTCATATTTGTTACACTGGACGTGCGATGATAGTTAGATAAGATGAAACGAGCTCCTCGATTTTGAATGCTTTCCAATGCAGTGACAAGGCGATGTTGGCCGGGATCCCACACGGATGAAGCGTACTCTAATTTGGAACGGACTAGGCACTTGTACTATGATTAGTTTCAGCGATGAAGGTGCTTGAAAGAAATTGCGTTTTAAGTAGCCCAGGATACGATTGGCATTTCCAGCAACATACTCAATATGGGTATTCCATGAAAGATTGGAGGTAATATAGACGCCGAAGTACTTGTAAACGGAAACAGGTGATAGGGGTGTATTGTTAATGTGATATGTAGGACAGCTAGTGTTAGTGCGTGACACTCTCATAGACTTGCATTTATTGGTATTTAATTCCATCAGCCAAGCATCGCACCAGTGAGCTATGTGGTTAAGATCCGTTTGAAGATGATCAATATCAGATTGGTCAGTGATGTTGCGATAGAGAACGCAATCATCAGCGAACAAGCAGATTGATGAAGAAATGTTAGATACTAGATCGTTAATATAAATAAGAAACAGTAAAGGACCAATTACGGAGCCTTCGGGCACCCCTGAATGAACAGACGCCATAGATTAAATCTTGTTGTTAACACTTACAAATCGTAGACGATTAGTTAAAAAGGAATTTATCGAATCTATTATGTGAGGGTCGATATTCAAGGAGACTAATTGAGCTTCACACGATAATGATTTTCTGAAGCCGTGTTGTAGCTGACGTAAAGACGTTCTTAGATTCTAAGAAGGTAGTCAGATGAGAGCAGATGATATGTTACAATATTTTGCATGGGATACTTGTTAATGAGACATGACGATAATTACATGGATCGTGTTTAACACCGATCAGCTCAGCTGGACCTGGGCGCGTGCCAGGGTGTAGAATGACAGTACAGCACATACCATACGTTGAAGTAAACAAGACGAAATCTGTTTATATGTAATAGCAGTACCTAAAAAAAACAACACACAACTGACCGCATTCGACAGGTTTACGACAAGGTTCACGCTGCCGTCTGCACCCAGCGACGAACCTGACGAATCTGTCCGAATCCGAATCTCCGGTGATTCGTCCCATCACTACTGTTGACGTCTTCGTCTTCGCTAATGTCATCGTACCCACTGCCGCTGCCACCACTCTCGTCATGCTGACCCGCCATCGCACACTCAAGGCAGCTGAGGCAGCTCTGGCTCTGCGGCTCTGCGCTCTGCCGCTCTGCCGGCTCCGCGGAATCTACAGCCCTTGGGTACTTCGACAAAGCGAGATTGTAACGCGTTGACGCCTCCAAGTGGCGAAACTCGTCACTACGGTACGCTTGGTCCTCCGAGGCATGATGACGTCAAGACGTCTGCCGGATCTCCCGAGATGCATCGCGCTCTTCGATGGCTGATTTTGAAGCGCTCGCCAAAATCCCGGCATTTAGAACCAAAAATATCGGAAGGTCCGCGCTTGGCAGACGCAAATGGCAGACGCAAATGACCCTTTTCGGTGGCAAAAATATCGCCATCTGCTCAAAATACGACCGTGCGATTATTCATTACAGGCTTAGCTGATCATATTGAACTCATTTCTTGATGTTTTCTCTGTATTTCAAGTTTCGATTATGTATCCCTTTAAACAAAATCACCCCCCCCCAAAAAAAAAAAAAAAATTACATTTTTTTTTGCGTTATTTTATTAATCGTCATTAATTTCATTCTATCAATCGTTATTGATAGGAGGAGAACAGCCGGACGTCTCTGTGAGATGCCAGAGCGACAAAAAATATAATTCCACGTCCGCGGCAGGACTCGAACCTGCAGTCTTCTGATCCGAAGTCAGACGCCTTATCCATTAGGCCACGCGGACGGACGGTATCTATTATAGTAGCGACTAAATAAAAGGGCGCATTAAAACCGAAGCCTACCACCCAGTCGTCGCATCTACTTTCTAGACCAACGCGCTTTCTACGAACAAGCCCGCGTTCGCCGGCACCGGGTGTGGGCACTGCGCGTGCGCAGAAGCGATATTGGAATGAGGTGACGCGTATGCGCATGCGCCGGCAGCAGCGCCACCGCAGAGGCGTGACGTCAGAGCCGTCTGTTGGCGTATCAGTCCGCAAGGTGGATTCTCTGTTCGGAACAACACAGATATAACCTCGCTTCCGTCTCTTTTCGATACAGGGAAGTTCTCAAATTATTCGAATGTCACGTATGCTCGCTGGTGGTGAGGGAATCCAATGCCTGCGTTCTGTTTTCCACAGAAAAACCTTGTTTCTTTTTTTCGCTTGACCGTTACAAAATTTATATTAAAAAAAAACGAAAAAAACCCCGAATTTTTGGGAAGTAATAAACAGAAAAACAACCCACGTAATAAAAAATGAAAGACGTTTACAACTTCCTGTAACGCCGAATTAGAGCGCAGCTCTTTTTTTTAATTTATTTCCTTATTTATTTACCCTCAAGGTACATAGTGCATTTCAGGGGGAGTGAACACACACAAAAAGTGATGGCAACGAAATCATTCAACTAAGGGTGCTGTTGCTAAGTGTTTGTTTAAAAAGAAAAACGTCAGTGATGAAGGCAATTGAAGCGGGAAGGCGGTTCCAATCTGTTGACGTGCGAGGTATGAATGACACACTGAATGCGTTGGCATTGAAACTTGGTATGCCAACCTTATGGACGTGATCGAGGCGAGCGGATCGATAAGATGGTTCGAGTATTAAGTGACTGGCGTAGAAATGAGTTGTGATGGTAGATTTTATGAAACAGGCAGAGACGAGCAGATTTACGGCAGGAAGATAAGTCGCGTAGTGACAGGGTTATTTTCATATTTGTTACACTGGACGTGCGATGATAGTTAGATAAGATAAAACGAGCTACTCTATTTTGAATGCTTTCCAATGCAATGACAAGACAATGACGAAAATAATCCCTGGAAAGGTCCAGGGATTATTTTCGTCATTTATGTCCAGCTCGCTTGCACCTTTGCATTCAATTGGATTATAATCAAAGACAAGACAACGTTGGCCGGGGTCCCACACGGATGAAGCGTGCTCTAATTTGGAACGGACTAGGCACTTGTACATGATTAATTTCAGCGATGAAGGTGCTTGAAGAAAATTGCGTTCTCTGTAGCCCAGGATACGAATGGCATTTTCAGCAACATACTCAATATGGTTATTCCATGAGATATTGGAGGTAATATAGACACCGAGGTACTTGTCAACGCAACCGGTGAAGTGTTAATGTGATATGTAGGACAGCTAGTGTTAGTGCGTGACACTCTCATAGATTTGCATTTATTGGTATTTAATTCCATCAGCCAGGCATCGTACCAGTGAGCTATGTGGTTAAGATCCTTTGAAGATGATCAATATCAGCTTGGTCAGTGACGTTACGATAGAGGACGCAATCATCAGCGAACAAGCAGATTGATGAAGAAATGTTAGATGCTAGATCGTTAATATAAATAAGAAACAGTAAAGGACCAATTACGGAGCCTTGGGGCACCCCTGAATGAACAGACGCCATAGATTAAATCTTGTTGTTAACACTTACAAATCGTAGACGATTAGTTAAAAAGGAATTTATCGAATCTATTATGTGAGGGTCAATATTCAAGGAGACTAATTGAGCTTCACACGATAATGATTTTCTGAAGCCGTGTTGTGCTGACGTAAAGACGTTCTTAGATTCTAAGAAGGTAGTCAGATGAGAGCAGATGATATGTTATAATATTTTGCATGGGATACTTGTTAATGAGACATGACGATAATTACATGGATCGTGTTTAACACCTGACTTGTGCAACGGAACCACCTTCCCGATCTTCCAGACATTAGGCGCTCTACATGTTTCTAGTGACTGCGAAAATAGCCGATGAAGTATAATAGACAAATACATTTTGGTGTTTCTTTAAAAATTTTGAATTAATTTCGTGAACACCCGTAGATAACGAAATCTTAAGCCTATCTATTACACTTGAAATACCAACAACATCGAAAACGACATAGTTCATAGGTAAGAAATCATGCAGAGGTAGTGGAGGTACACTTACGTTACTCTCAACAGAGAATGATTTGACAAAAACATCATTTAACACAGACCCGTTGGCGTCTATGGTTTGCCCACCAGGAAAGAACAGAGATATGTTTCAGTCATCACTGCTGTTTACAGTGTTGCAGAAGTTCTTTGGATTATTCAAAAGGATAGACAAAAGTGTGGCATTAAAAAAGAAACAAAAAAACTTGTTACGCATTTTTAGTTTTTTTGTTATATTCGGAAGCGGCAGTAAGATATGCCGCCCAACGGACCTTTGTGGAATTAAATTTTGCTGCACGGAATAATCTCTTATTTTTGTTGGATATTCTTTTTAGAGTTGTTTTGTGCCATGGCGCATTTTCATGATTGCGAATTACTTTAGACGGTATATACTTATTCGCTAAGAAAGCCACAAAAGTTTTAAACATGTTCCAATTTCTTTCAACTGAACGATTGAGAAAACCTACGAACTAGCCTTCAAGAAATAAACACAGATTTCTGTCGATTGAAGAACAATCATCCTAATTGCAGTCTCGAATACTTTTTATTGTTGATAAAATTGAACCTTTGGACGCATGAAACGTGAAGTCTAGTACAGAATGGTCACTAAGGCCAGGCAAGTAGGATATCGATGAAATAGTGTGTGGGTGAGTGGTAAGCACTAGGTCTAACAAAGACGATGATGATGATGATACTCTTGTTGGAGATGTGACAACTTGATCCAAGTTAAAATCTGTACATAACGTAATAAACTCGCTAGCTTCAGTTGAAGGGGAACAAAAGAAGGGTAGCCAGCAGTCCATTTAATACTTGGGCAATCAAAGTCCCTCATCAAAACGACCGGCGAGTCTGGAAACCGTACAATAAGTTGGTTAATAGAATCGTGCAACAAATTTGAAAAAAAACAACAAAAAACATTGACTTATTCGTTGGAGGGCGGTAAAAAACGCCAAATATTATTTTTTTGTTGCAATCGAACACACACCCAAGTAATCTCAAGGGCACAGGCAACGTTACTAGAACCACTCAGTTGGGAAACTGCCATAGAGACTGCTCTGAAAAAGTGGCACCGATCCGTCCACGAGAACCGAGCTAATGGCGATCCCAACGCCACCACTTCTCCCGCAGCGGCCAGTTCAGGGACTGCACGTGACTTTCATTTTCGTTGTAAGCGGCCATCTTGGGGCCAGAACAGATACTGTGGAAGGGGCTTCGAGGTACCGCCCCCGACTCCCAAGCGGACGCGCCGCGGTTGACTACCGTGGTTAATACGCGCCTAACTCAGGACGCGCTACCTGAAATCCCCGCTGAGGCAGGGTTGTATAAAAACAATATTAATTATACTGCAAAACCTTGCGAACTAAAGATTTTAGAAAACAACACGCGCCCCTCATTTTGTACTAAACTCCAATAAAAGTTACTACAAAAATAGTTTTTTTTCGTTAGTTTTTACGCAAAAACATGCTTTCTAAAAGCTCAAGGCGACCACAGTTAAGACAAATGATACAGAGTGGCGCTGTTGTCGCATTTATCTCGGTCTCGGTGGACGCCAGCGGCCCAGGTTTCAACGGTGAGTTTCCCACCCGAGAGTTCTATTAACGTTGGGCACAGGCAATCGGCACATGAAAAGAAGCAACTGTATTGGCCACCGCTAACAAGACACCACCGCCGGATCTGTCATTCCAATCATTTCTGTAAACATTGTAACGTTTCTGAAAATGAGAGAGCTCATTATTAAAAAACTTTTGCTGACAGGAGGAGGAGGGGAGGGTACTGAAGGGAGGGTATGCCACCCTTCTCATCCGTACCCTCTCCTCCTACCGTGCTCCTCCTCTCGTCCTCCCTTCCTTTCCTCCTCCTCCTGTTCCTCCTTTGAGGTATTTCGATTTTACGATATACCGTGCTAAACAATCTAAGAAATATATATATATATATATATATATATATATATATATATGATGAAAAACAGCCTCAGATAAACAGGGACGAAGAACGGGTAAAGAATACGCCAGGAGAACGGCTGTTTATCTGAGGCTGTTCTTCATCATGTTTAACTGTTACCAACTGGCCCAAATCATCACCCTACTTCAATATATAGGTGTTTCACGAAGGTGGACAAATTCGATATTTCGAAAACTACGCGTCGCATCAAAAAAGACTTGTGTCGTTTTGGTCCTGGGCCAAGGGCCTATTTAGAGAGAAAATTATTAAAGTCCGAGATAATTAAATTGTTAGTTATTTTTGCGTAATTAACTTTTTTAATATAGCGTTTAAGGGCATAGTTTCAATTAGAAAATTGCTCAGCGTCATCGAAAAACACTAAATCAACAAATTGCAGAACTATAGAAGGCACGCGAAGCATTTTACGGCTTTCTGAAAAACCGTACAAATTCGACTGGTTTTTAAGTTTCGGTTTGTTATCCGGAGCGCATCTCCCGCCCCGGCAGCACCGCGCCCCGTGGAGAGATAGTACAACCAGCCTCTGCTGCGTCGCGCGATGACAGCGCAGCAGAGGTGCGTTGCACTATCTCTCCACGGGGCGCGGTGCTGCCGGGGCGGAGATGCGCTCCGATAACAAACCGAAACTTAAAAACCCGTCGAATTTCTACGGTTTTTCAGAAAGCCGTAAAATGCTTCCCGTGTATTCTATTGTTCTGCAATTTGTTGATTTAGTGTTTTTTGACGATGGTGAGCAATTTTCTAATTGAAACCATGCCCTTAAACCCAATAATAAAAATGTTAATTACGCAAAAATAATTAACAATATAATTATCTCGGACTTTAATAATTTTATTAAAAAGGTCCCTGGCCCAGGACCAAAACGACACAAGCCTCTTTTTGGTGCGACGCGTAGTTTTCGCAATATCGAATTTGTCCACCTTTCGTGAAACACCCTGTATATACGTATATATATATTCAGGTATTCTCGGTCACCGCTTGTCCGGAGAAGGAAATATAGTTCTCACATCTGGAAGATCCACTCTAAGTTCTGCCGGTGCCAGGAAACAGGACAGCAGGAGCAAGGCGGGAGAACGAGACAGCGTTAAAGTCAACACTTTGACGAAGCACGTGATAGTGTTGATGTCATCCTACTTGCTGTCGGCTCTGTCGAAGACTGCTCGGCGTTTTTGATTTCCTTAGCATTAGACTTGAGCGTGCTCCCCCGAGACGGCACAGCAGAACAGCCAGTGCACGTTCCTCGGGGTCTATGGGATGTTTTCCTGCATGACTGGTATAAAGTTCTTACTTGTCTTGCACAAAATATTCGGCGTGTGCTGCACGCGAGAGATACATAGCTACCACAAGCAAGCCGTTGTCGACCTAGGCGGCACACAATTTACAAACTTCGTCTGACGTGCCACAGAGATCGATGGGTACAGCACAGACCCGTACCCATGTAGATGGTCACTTGGATAACGAGTACACCACGTATTCCTACGTGCATCTCTGTGATTTATGAATGGTAATATCACTTGCCCGCACAACGGGTAGCTGGAATCTCCCCTCCTCCACCTTGACCCGCGCATTGCATTATGGGCCGTTTCCCATAATGCACCGCGCGGTTACGCCGACACCGCTCAGGCCGGAAACGGGCGCCTAAGAGCTGCGCTCTAAAATAAGTAAGAGAAACGAAAACATTGCCGTACTACATATGCAGGGCGCAAGTTCGTCTGAGCTTCCTTTTTTTCATGGTGACGTCGGTACGCCGAGCTTCGATTGGCTCAGAGTGAAGGATGGTGAGTAGACATCGAAATTAAAATAACACAACAGAGGAAAACACAACAGAGGAAAACAACTTTTTTTTTTTGTTGTGTCAAGTCGATGGTCTTATTTTATATTGAGGAACAAGCTGCTTTGAGTTCTGCCCACTGTTTATCAATCAGAGCCAATCAGAGCTCGGCGTTCTGTCGAACCCTGTGCAAGAAGCATACGAATTTACGCTTCAGCGTAAGTTATAAATAGGCTTCAGTGATCTCGTTTCTTTTTCCTTTTAATTCGGGGGTACATGCTATAGACCAACAAACACTGTTTACAAATAAGTCGGCCTTTGTCCACTTGGGATGTGAGGCACTGCACATAAACAGTAATAAGGTTCGTGCCAAGCCTCTGCACCACCGCAGTGGCGTGACCATCTTCTCGTTGTAGAACTCACCGTGTGGTATATTATTCCAAGTGAATCACCATCGCCTGTAGCGAATAGAAGCGCAGACATAGTATGCTAAGCCAATCCTCCACTCCTACCTTGGTCATGTGTAGGACCGATAGCATTTTAAATTGATATAACAAACGAATAAATGCGAAGGTGATTTTAATAGGGAGTATTCACTGGGCGTCATAGGTGAGCTCGCTGCTGCTTTCTGACCACAGGTGAAGAGAGAGGGGAAGATGCTTTTGTACGAATTTTGAGTGGCAAGTTAATCTTCTATAATCTTCTAGGGGAGAATAGCGACGTTTGAAGAAGCCTGGAACCTACAAAGGAGAGTCCCGGTGATAAGAGGATTTCGCCTTCCCCTCTTCTCTTGCGGTTGCCCGAGAGCTGACGGGAAACTCTTCCCGGGCATGCGCTGTGAGCAGTTACCTCAAATATGGCGCCCAGTGAATACCCCCTATAAGGCCACGAGGTGAGGTATGTGCAGTGGCGTATCAACTTGTTTCTGAGTGGAAGCTGTCACTCGAAGCGCGTTAACCCCCCCCCCCCCCCACTACCTGCATTCACGCCGCTTCGCGCCGACGGTGTGCGGCTACTAATTACAAAGCTATTAACCCATTTAGCCCCCCCCCCCCTCCTTCTACCCCCGTACACGCGCCGCTTTGCAGCCGGCAACCCAAGCGCCGCTGTCCCCCATGCACATGTAAATAGAGTCCCATACGATTTAGTTCAGCGATGTTTCGTTGACAACATTAGTCTTCTTTCAGTGTTAATCATAAAAAGAAATGTCGTAAGTATCGCCAAATGCCTCGACAAAACAAAATGTGTGAGGAAAAAACAAAAGAAGTAAGCTCACACCGTGGATAGAACCCGGGTCTGCTACGTATGAGGCAGACATTTTACAACTAAGTTACGCTAACCCTTCGGAAACTCGCATTGTAGCTACTCCCTATGTTGACGGCGGCAGCGCCTATCTCCACGAACCAGCCAATCCGGCCTTGAGCGCCTTTGCTAGGGTTTGTATCGCCTGCGCGTTAAAAATATGCCCCCGCGGGTCGGTGCCCTTGATATTCCTCGGGCGCCGCTGGCCAGTGTTTGCCCCTGCCCAGTGGTGGCTGTTTGAGGGGGGGGGGGGGGGGGGGGCAAAACACATGCCTTGCCCCCACTCTGAGAACTGGGGGGGGGGGGCAAGCGCCCCCTTGCCTCCCCCCGGTTGATACGCCCATGGGTATGTGCATTCGTCGAAAGACTTTATCGTCGAGGGCGAGAAACCGGAAATAAAATGGGAGCAAACAACTCCATTTACGTAGTTTATTAACACCGGAAATATGACTAGAAGGCCGACAAAAACGGCACGAAAAACTCTTGGCGACAATCGCGTCAACGTTGTGAAGACGCGTCCGTTCACCAGGCGCCTGGAGATCCTCCGGCGGGGTGACGTTCGGATAACGGCTCGAGCCCGTTTGTCCGCAAACCGTAACGTGCTGGTGCTGCGAAATCGAGACAAGGTGCGTGGTAGCTAAAAATTAAATAAAAAAAAAGAAAAAAGATAACAGGCATGGTCAAACAAACCATCCAACTCATGAAAGACATAGCTCGCATCTGAAATACTACGATGCGCAGTGCTATACGTTGTTCCAGACTAAGGAAGATAGCTCCTACCGCGAAGCCCTGCACTCTTTCCACTTTAATAAGTGAAAACGAGCGTGTTGGTGAATAAATACGAATACATAAAGGAATAAAACCTAGAGGACGGGGACGGAAACATAATTTGTTTCATGTTGGGGTTTAGACGACACGCGGCATCGAAAAACGTTGGCAGTAATAATTGAAAGCGAGCTTTGTTTCATCCTTTCATGTATCCGTTTACACTTTACCAGAGCGAACGCCACGGAGGAGGCGATACGAGGCAAGGAGGGACTTGCCTACCCTCCGGCGTCCGCTCTGCTAAAGTGGAAATGGTGGAGGGCTATGCGCGAAGAGCTTGTCCTCATTTTTATGCAAGAGCGTTAACACGCATTGTTGAAAAGGTAAACGAAACTCTCACAAGTGGTCATTTAGGATCAATCCCGTCACCAAACGAAATAAAGATTTTGTTGCACACTTCCTTTGGTGGTTTAGGGCCTAAACAACAGCGTGTTAATCAAATCGGCGATAACGGCACTTACTCACAATCTAGACGCGAAGTCCCGCCCGGCCAAGAGATGATCGTGAGGGACCATTCCAAGGACGCTGCCTGTAGAGTGGCTGCGCCCGGTGCTGACACCGCTTAGAAGAGCGTGCCACCGGAGGTCCCCGGGAACTCAACCCCAGTCCTTGAAAGTCCATGGCGAGGCACGTAATTGAGCTCGGACTGAGGGAAGCCAGTCGCCGAGTGTCTGGGGCCACGCCGCTTCTTGAGGTTGGCGATGGTCCAGCTTGGGAAGGGCAGACCTGCTGATTCGACTGCAGGTCAACGAGTCTTGGATGACGACGCCATCGCAGCGCTGCTTGGGAACCGGAACGCGGGTGACGATGGAGGCGACTCGGCACCAAGGAACTTTTCCAGTACCCACTTTCTTGAGAGCCGTCCGCCTGAACCTTGAACGGTGTCGGCCAGTCCGGCTTTTCCGCCTGCAGAAATGAAGAGTGGATGTCAGCACGATTCAACCGGGGGCGTGCTCATGCGGTGCAAGGAGAGGCATCATACACTTTCTATAAAAACGCCTATTTGATAAAAGAGACATAGCAGAAAAAATGAATAAAAACACTCAGTGTGCACTCTAAACATAGCGTCCAATATAATCGCTGTGACTTCAAATATAAGTCGATCATATAAAGTATGTAACAACTGATAAAATTAGGACATTGAAGCGAAGCCGGCAATGAACCTACCTTCATTCGTTGCACCGAAACACGGAGGTCCTCCACCGTGCTGACCTCCACGCCGCTCTTCTTTGTGAGTCGATCGATCTGGTCAAAAGAAGTACTCGAAAAACCGCGCGTGTCGATGTCTTCGTCTGGAAGCACGGGACAGATGGAAATATGAAGCCAAATAAACCACACTGGCGGAGGTATAAAATGATTATCATACAGACAAGTTACGGCAGGTCTTAAAGTTATGAAAAAAATTACGCTACAAACAAAAATGGGAATGAACGGCAAAGATGCACGTACCCCAGAGCATACGCAGCATATGGTCGTCCAGGTCGTAGCGTGACGAAGACGCGTCGTCGCAGCTACTGCATGCCTCTTGCTTCGCCATGGTAAAGAACGGAGCAGCCTACAAGACGAAGACCAAGGTTGTGTAACGCAAGCCCCCGATGTTTGTCTGTTACAAGGGTGCCTCTGACAAGGACATCCGATGTCGACTAACCACGTGTTCCCAAGGTTCGGAGGAGTGGCCCAGTTATTTTACTCTTTCTTTCTTCAACGTATCGGGGTCATACTGTCTGGCTGAGGGGCCTAAGGGTAGGCAGGGGGATAAGGGAGGCGGGAGGTCTGGAGTGGTGGGTGATGATGAAAAGATAAACCTATCAACCCCGGAGGATGGGCGGAAGTCAGATGAGTAATGCGTGTGACCTACGCAGAGAGCTTTCATACCCTTTTCTACCGCTAAACGGCGAGGTGACATCTCCTTTTGAAGGTCATGCGAAGTCGGAAGCAATAGGAGAGGGCAGTAATCTCTGGCGGTTTCAACCTTTTTATTTATATATTTGTTTATTTAAGATCCGCACCACCCAAGGGCATTGCTGCCGCATAACATAACACCCCCCCCCCCCCAAAAAAAAAAAAGATAAATAAAATAAAAGTGCATTGCGGAGAACAGGTTACCTACAAGTCCGTGAACCGAGCTCTCACCCAGCCTTGGTATGTTTACTCGCCTGAAATATGTTTCCGCGGCTGAAGTAGTTCTGGATAAATTTTCTTCCGGCGAATATTCTGCGCTTCATTTAATAGCCCAAATAAACGGCCTTCTTTTAGATCCGTCGCCTTTTACTTTAGTGGCAGTAATTGGAATGAGCTCTAAAGCTTTAAATCGCAGATTACGCTAATCATAGTGATCGACGGAGTGCATCTGTTGACCGGTGGGGTCCAAACGGAAATTACGCTGAAAAGCGCAACCTGTGCCGAGAATTAAAACATCGATGTTGTTCGTCTTCATCCTACATAATGAAATTTTCGAGCCAAATAGTTAAAGGGGGAGTGCAGCGATTTTGATTTCTCGGTCTATACAGTTAAACTGCATTATAAATATTACCAAAGCTATGGCAATAAGTAGTATATAACCGTATTAACGGGCGGTCGCCCGAAGACATTCACTACATCGATGGTCTATTGACTCTTTTTTGCCACTCAATGATTAAAACTCCAGTTACTGAAATTTTTAGTAATTGAGTGACTTCTCTTTGACGCACATTGACCAGTTAATATTGCGTAAGCCTGTGAAGTCGCCGGAGTGCTTGTACTGTGTGTGTAATAACCCGAGCATGTACACTGCAAGCAAATCTAAGGAAGTTCCCTATTTACGGACAAAATTGCTAGTAACCTGTGTTGCCACGCTTGATCTTCCGCTTCTGAAAACAAGAAGAAGCATGAAAACTCAGACAATCACAGACACCTGAAAAGCGGAGGCACGCGCGCCCTTGGGAACAAGCCGTCACCAAAAGTAAAAAAAAAAAAAAATACGTAAAAGAGAAAAAAAAAACACGGACAAGGAAGAGACACATACAACACGGACTGGCGCTAACTTTACACTCATTTAATCGAGGCAGTCAACCCAGCACACACGCGTGAACACTATTGAACTCAAACTGTCTAGGAAATCAAAATATCTTCAAACGGCACTTCTTGCTTTCCTTGGCTCTCTGAGAAAACACTTGTACTTCAATGGTGATATTTCGAGAGGGAGAGAGCCCCAAGCTCGTAGCTTTATGTTTGACAGTTGTTTCTGATGAGCAGGAATTCGTGCTGCCGAGGTGAGTACTTCAGCGAAGAGTTCATAGCCTATTAGTGGAATTGCCGTGTAGGTGACTAACATAAATAAGATAATAAGCAAAGATAAAAACGAAACACAATGCAAGAAACAGAATAGTATGAACTATGTGAACACGTTACAAGAACAGAACTATGCTTCGAGCGGAAATGTATCGGAGACATGAGATTAATATGGCGGATGCCATTTCTAGCGCTCGAGACATGGGAACGGGAGCCACGCAGCCGGTTGACTGCGGGCCGTGTCCAGCGAGTCGAGGGCCGCCTGCGGCCCGCGGGCCTCGTGTTTGAGACCCCTGATCTAGATTTTTCACCCTTTCACTTAATGACTCTTTTTTTTTCGCCCGCAGGAACGACAGCTTTTTTCCTGACAACGCCAAAGATGGTTTGATACATGGTTGAAAAAACCCCGAGACTGCGGGTAAACGACACAACACTAAAAAGTCTCTAACACGGCTGAAATTTTTATTTTGCGAAACCTGGTTATATAGCCACTTCGATACAAAAGAAAAAAAAAGGGGGAGAGGGTGAGAGCCCCAAGAATGCCACTTTCCACCAACGTAACCTCTGACTAAACAACAATGATGACGCCAACGATCTTTGGCGCTATCAGGAAAGGAGCTGTCGTTCCTGAGGAGGAAAAATAAGTCATGCATTGGAAGAGAGAACGATCCTAGATTATTACGTGTTACTTATTTGGCGGGTGCATTGTACTTTATACGCCAACTCATGTTTACAAACAAACGGGAGCGCCCCTAGCGGACGCCACCGGCGCCGCGCATGCGCGGTGGACGGTGGGCAAGAAGCCCGCCGTCGCCCATAAACAAACCATTGAATTTCGTTGTTGTCGGCGTCGGTGGGAGTCCCCGTGCTCTTTTTCGCATTGGAACTGTTGATTTTACGTCCTCCCAACAATGTCTGACTACTTGAGCGGCTTCAGCAAAATTAACGGGGCAAAACTTTGCGTGAATAATGTGACGTGCGGCGATTAATTTCACGTGGACGCCGCAGAATGGGCGCTAAGGCCTGACTCCAACGATGAGATTCTAATCGCTATTTTCAGTCGCGACGTCGCTCTGGCTGCAAAAGTGTGGACCGTAGCTGAGATGGTGGACGTCGATACTGAAAACCGCAAGTAGAATCGGGCATTACAAGTCGGTGATGGCGCTGATAAGAATGACCAACATATCCTTGTATCTATTGTTTACACTTAGCCTACTTACCCTAACCAACCTTCAAAAGTGTTTTGAGGCCTGCACTTAGTTCTTATCGCAATTACCGGGTCAATGTTTGGTTTACGGGCCGCTGTCGTTTGAACGAGCTGACGACAAAAAGCAGACAAGTTTGAAAGAGCAGACGACAGTTCGAACGCATCCGCAATGGAGTGCGGGCAAGAAGCACCGCGTCCCGCGTCAACAAACCATTGGAATGTCACGTTGTCGGTGTCTGTGTGAGTCTGCATACTCTGTTTCGCGTTGGAATTGTCGATTCTACGTCCTCATAGCAATGTCTTACCACTTTAATCGCCTGAGCGAAATTACCAAGGCTCGTTACGCTGCTAAACTTTGCGTAAATAATTTGACGTGCGGCGATTCATTCGCATGAACGCCGCAGAATGGATGCCAAAACCATCATGAGATTCTTCTAGCTATTTTCGGTCGCGACGTCGCTCGTGCTGCAAAAGTGTAGAAGGTAGCGGCGATGATCGACGTCGATACTGAAAATCGGAAGCGGGAACAGACCAAGCGTAACAAGTCGGTGATGGCCACTGGTACCAATGATCAACATCTTGTATCTACTGTTTCCACCGAGCCTACTTAAGTCTTTTGAGGCCTGCAATTACTTCTTATTGCAACCACCGGGTCAAAGTTTGGTCTATGGGCCGCTTCTGTTTGAACGAGCAGACGACAAAAAGCAGACAAGTTTGAAAGAGCAGACGAAAGTTCGAACGATCAGGCGGCCGTGTGAATTTGAAGACGTACTCAACCCGTGGGTGGTCCGGACAACTTGGCGGTTTTCTCTCGTTCATGTTGGAACAAAACAAATACATCTGGCGACCACAAATTGTTGCCCGCACAAGCAATCGTAGTTCGACAGCGTCTGGTTTGCCCTTTTCACGGCTACTATCCACGTTCTCGGACGAACGGAGGGGGCAGAAACACATGAAAACTGATCTTCAAACCTTTCCAGACTCTCTTGGTACAGCCCCCGTCGCAGCATTTTGACGAGAAGGCAGGTTTTTTGTCTGATTTCTTCTAAAAGGACACAGGAATGCATGTCTCGCACGGCGACTTCTGCCCACCGCCCCAGACCGGAAGTGCGCCCGACGCGCCACCACCGCGGCGTGACGTAGGAGAGTTGAGTTCGTTATTATGTCTTATTTATGCTGTTTCGCCTATTAAAATCTACAGTGGCAAGGGCAGCTTTGTCCTGTCGTGTGTGTTTATTTTTCGCTGCCCGCGTTTTTGAGCTGTTTATTACCCATCTTGTACAACGATTTTTGTTATTTATTTCATGGGGCTAGAACCACTTAACTTACACAATAGTAAAAAAAAAAGTCATGAGTGCAAAAAACGAAGTTTGTCCATGGGAAGCTTTTAAAATTATTATATTCTATAATAAGAAAGGGAATCGAAGAACGCAGCCCTCGAACGAAACCGGAAGTTCACGTCCACTTTCGTTTCGTCGTATTGACCAAAAAGCAACAAAGACTTGTTTTGTTTTGTTTTAGTTCGTAGATATGCGCGTTTTGACTGCGACGGTGACCTTAACCGTCCCTCACCCCCTGTTCCACTTTCTGTACCCGATTGTAAAAACCCAGATTCCCCCTAGAGAACAAAGGTACACTCCCTCCCTCTCCCCCACTACAGTCTGCAATCGGGGACAACGTTCGGTACCCCTTGCCCTCCTTCGTATGAGGTCAGAAGGTGAGGGAAAACTCAAAGGTGTGCAAGCTTCTCCTCACAGGCTTCGAAAAGTCAAGGACAGTCGGTTGACGCAGCTATAAAAGGATCAGAATGTAGATATTTTCTCACATAACCGAGCAGAGCGAGGTGCTGCTGTGAACGACTACATGGAGAACCAGAGCCCAGTCGACCGTTGCGATGGAGGCCATACCACGAGGGACAAGATTCGAGCACTTTTGAAGGGTAAGTTACTAGCGTGTAGTTTTTGTTCTGCACTTCCCGTGCATGTCTTTTGCGTGTGTGGGTGTTGTCTCCTTTTTTTTGTCTCAGGTTTTCACAATCTTAAAAGTTCACCAACTCGCCTGTATCTTTTCTCTTATTTCCATCATTCAGTGGACTTCTTGCCTTTATTTCTTCTCTATTTTCGTTAGGCCAATGTACTCCTTTTTCTTCTTTTTTTTTTTTACATGTGCCTCGTGTCGTCTAATTTAAAAGTAATGCACGATCGAATGCTTATTTATTTGTTATTTTCGTTTTCGATTCAGAGGAAAGCATGGTAGGCTTGTACGAGTTCTCACTCGATCGATCAAGACGACGCTACAAAGAACGCGGGAACGAGTCCAGCCACAAGTTCACGAGAGGACTAGAAACGAAGCTCGAACTGGGAACGGTATGTACAATAACATCTACTGGAACTATTGTCGTGCTGATTGTCTTTGCCAGAACTGAGATTCGCCATTGAACCTTCGCTGGATTAGCTTTCCTTACATTTATGTTCACGAGCAGTTGCCCGTCAGCCCTTCATAATTCGTGTGCATCCCATGAATATGATTACACCTTCAATCTTCCAGGCGGAGCGGTCCAGGTCGCAGTCTCGTATTGCAGCCAAGTACCGGGACGTGTTCGGCAGCTTCTGGGATATGCCGTCCGCCATGCCTCCCCAGTCGCCTGAGACCTGCTGCGCGTCACTGTCGCCGAGCCGCTCGTCTCCAGGCTTGCCGCCACAAGGACCGGTGCCTTCTCCTAAAACGACGTCGCCCGAGGCCGCACCTCAGAGGCCTCCAGGCGAGACGTCACACGGACCCCGGCCACGAACCTCTGGGAGGCCCTTCCGGTTCTCCCGCTCTGAGCTGAGCCCTCTTTCGCCTCCACCATCCGCGGCGTCCAAGAGAGGAATCGGACAGAGGCTGGCGTCTTTCTTCCGGGCCACCAGGGCCAAGAGGACATCGCGCAACCAGCGGTTCTTTACTCGAGGCTACATGCCAACGTGGAAGGTATGTGTCCCGTTCAGGGACTCCTCATCAAGTTGCCCTAGCTTCTAGAGTTTGGGATTTCGCGATTCGATCGTATATTATTGGGAGCAGGGGATCGTGGTTCGCGTCGCTATTCATGGGGCATGCGTAGTTGGGTAATTTTCATGGTGAGAGGGCTGGGGGGTCAGGAAAAGGTCTTGCTGCATTGTATGTTCACTTGCTCTGGACTCTGTTAGTGTGGGGGGTTCAAACGTTCAGGTTCGTAGCACTTCCTTCATTGCTTCTTGCGGTCGTTTTGTGAGGCGTCTTCACGCGTGTCCTCGCAGCGGATGCTAACACAAAGTTTGTTCCTTTCCAGCTCGCGAGCCCCATGCTGGGACGTCGCAGCGGTTGCCGCTTCGCCTCCTTGCGTGACCGAGTGCCGGCCCTCATCCGCAAGTCGCTGCGCCGCCGGTCCTATGGCTACGCGGTCAACCCACTACCACGTGTTTAGATGCATTTCCACTGCCGCAAATATGCACGGCGGTTGCGTTCTTCTTTTCTGCTCTTCACCAGTCTGTGTGAAGTTTTTATTCTTGCCGTCTTGCAAAGAATAAACGCGGATGAAGTATATTTCACTGTGTCCATCTTTCATTACGCTGCACACACGTTCCTACTGTGACAGATCATTGGTTCTCATCCCAAATAATCTGCCCTTTATTCCTCATTCAATATCATCCCACAGCGCCTGCATCAGGCATTATACTCCGTTCATCCTTAAGCTGAGACTAGACGCTCCGTCTTCAGCGCGAGCTTTCTGCCTTTGCTAGCACAAGTGTGAACGCGCAGGCACGCGGAACCAAAGCACTGCGGAAGCCAGACAGCTCGCGCTGAAGGCGGAGCTTCTTGTCTCAGCTTAAGGGTGAACGGAGGCTAACAAACGCGAAAAAAGTGACGTTTCCGCATTTACGGGCACAATCCCAATAGGCAAAGCAGACACTGACCCCCCCCCCCTCTCCCCCAATATATTTTTATTTAATTTTTTGCCAGGCGATATGTTGGAATACTACCCAATTAATACTTTGCTCTACAAAGTCACGTATTTTTTTTTTAATGAAGCCAAAAAACGCAACTTCTCGAAAACGAAACCGAAACCCCCGCACCTCACGGAGAAGTGGAGAGGAGAGAGTGAGTGGCGGAAGTCACGTAACTACACCCAACCGTGCGATTGTTTTTTTTTTTCACACGCAGCAGGACGAGATTCGTTGCGGAATCCGTTTGCCGTGCGATTCCTTTGCAGAGTAATACGTAACTGGAACGAAGTATT
>JAZHYW010066727.1:0-12282 GCA_037355805.1 Ixodes ricinus
CACACACACACACACACACACACACACACACACACACACACACACACACACACACACACACACACACACACACGCACGCACGCACGCACGCACGCACGCACGCACGCACGCACGCACGCACGCACGCACGCACGCACACACACACACACACACACACACACACACACACACGCACACGTAGCGTGTTTCATTACTTTTTATTGAAAAAAGTCCAAGAGGCGCAAAGTTGCCTCGTGATCTAAAGTTATCCCATACATCGATGGTTTTCCTCCGACCAATCGTCTAATTCGATACATATTGAATGGACGCCGACGGAGATACATCTACTCACTTATATTGCAAATGTCTTCGCACTGTATATCATGTTTCCGCAAGGCATGAACGTCTGCCTCGTTAAGACATTGTTTTAGGTTGCGAGTCTGCTTTTTTGTCCAAGTTTACGCCGATTTTGTCGGGATAGTACACTTTCATACATGCACGTATTGCCAAAACAGAGTCTGAACATCGATGAACTTTGATGTCTTCCGTCAAGCTTGTCTCGAGTGTGCAGTGGCCGTACGGGTTTGGTTGAGACGTGGCAAGTCCGAAGACAATAATGTAGATTATTGGAAGGAAAAGCACGATGGCAGCTATTTGATGCCTGACGATCGGTCGTGTCACTTCCATAACTAATGTGCGGAGTCTTTATGGAGAAGATATATATAGAGAGAAAGAAATGACTTACGCTGATCGGTGTGGCGGCGCCGTACAAATGACGCGATTAATCGCGCTACTCGCGACATCTTGTGGGAATATCACCAACTGCTCCAAACTGGACATGACGACACCCAGCGGCGTGTCCCACACTTTCCCACGAGTACGTCTTAAGCGACACCTTGTGGGAATATCACCAACTGCTCCAAACTCGACATGGTGACATCCAGCGGAGTGTCACAATACTTTCCCACGAGTACATCCTAAGCGACACCTTGTGGGAATATCACCAAAATCCAAATTGCACATAGTGCCCTCCAGCGGTGTGTCCCAACACTTTCCCGCGAGAACATCTCAAGCGCCACCTTGTAGAAGTATCACCAACTATAATCTGAACTTGACATAGCGTAACAGTGCGGCGAGTCCTCGCACTTCGCACGAGTGCATACGACGTCTAAGCACGACAGACACACTTGCTTCCGTGGCGGGATTCTGCTTCCCGGTGCACGCACCGTTCCGGTCGCATGATCATGAGCTTCTCTGGAGCGTCGACAACGGCCCTTGCTGGCCGTGGGTTTTTGTCTTCTTTGTCAAATGGCGAGTATCAACTTATTCTCCCGCCAATGTCCATGGGAATTCCTGCTTTAAATTTTGTTATCTTGCACTGTGACCTAAAAAGACGACGGTATCGCATCAGCGATTTCAAGGATGAACTGCTGAAGAAGGACGTGAGGAAGGAGGTGGCGAGCTCAGGATCATTGCAAATGAACTCTGTGTTGACTTGTGACGCTCAAGACCGCCGAGGAAAGCGGCGACTGCTGGACTGGCACGAGTTCAAGGTGAAAGGGCTGCGATGCATCATTGTGGAACCCAACGACAACGTGGTCCCCCTTTGGCTCCACTGGGTGCCATACCACGCCGAGCACTGGAGCCCTACGTCAAGGTAAACGATATCGCTAGGGAGGCCTGGTGAGCTAAGGGTTTCAAGAGCATAGAATCGACAACCAGAGTCATCCGAATGAAGCTCAAGGAAGGCGCGACTGTAAGGCTATGCCATAACAGCTGCGCTTCTTCGGCGGCAAAGCCATCCTCGTCATTCCTGGCCGCGCCCCGCTATGCTTGCGATACCGTCGTACCAAACAGATACGACGAGATTGCCGCGTTCCCAAGTGCACAAAGTGACGCCGCTTTGGGCATCAGGCGAACGAACTGCGTTGAAACGTACGCGAGCGCGGTCGAACCTGTTGCATTGGAAAGCGCGAACATCTTCGGCATGGACGCTGACGAGGCGGAGCGCGCCACTGAAGGCACCATTCCAACGGCGAGTAATGAGGGTGATGTTGCCCCTGCGACAGCAACGACAAGCAACAGCAAGAAGGGCCGCTTGAGGAGCCTGTTCATGAGCCCGCCTTCATTCCCAAGGCGTCAAACGAGGCGGCAGTGGGACCGGCTGACGCAAAGAACGAGGAACGTAACCACCAGTCGGCCCTAATCAGAGCGACGGCAAAGATATGGATGCTGCGAGCCAATCTACCAAGCGGGGTTATTGACGACACGCCGGGCGTCGAGGACCGTTGCCCGACGTAGGCACGACCGCTTCTAGAGGTCATCAAGCGGGTACCGTACGTCCAGAAACCCCGCCTCCCACTAGACCACAAGGGACAGGCGGACCCCAGAGGAACTCGCGAGAACTGTGTTTGACTGTTTGAAGTTTCGCTTTCTTGTGTTGCGTTTCACGCTGAGGAGCTGTGTGCACAGTCCGGAATGGAAGGACGGCGATCAAGGGAGAAAACACAGGCGAGTTGTCAATATTAAGTGTTTTCTTGTAGCATAACGCACCAGGTAATGACTCACAGAATGCTAGGGCCACTCAACGTAGGTACTTTCAATGTTCAATGTCAGGGGGCTAAGTTCAACGGAAAAGCGTTTCCAATTGCAACGTTTTTTGTCAGAGGAAAATATTCACATTCTAGCCTTGTAGTAGACAAACATGAGCGAAGAGGAAGAAATGTCATTGGCATTAAAGCCCCTTTTGATAAATTATGAAGTGTGTGTTACCCACGCGGTCGATACAGCGCGGGGGGGGGGCTGTTTAAGTTTTCTGAAAATGTCTCTAAAATTGTCCGAATTACCTGTTAAAACAGACGAGGAAGGAAGTTTTATTTTTTGTGATTTTGTACTGGATATCTTGCAATGGCGTTTGATCTGTGTACGCTTCCTGTAAAACCTGCGAGAGGGCTGATTTTTTCTAGGGATTGGGGACTTTTTGGATATCCGCAGGGTCAAAGTTTTAAAGGGCGACTTTAACTGCGTGTGCGAGGCTCGGGACAGGATGCCTGTGAGCTAACGTGACGATAGGAGCATACCTCTTCTCCAAGCAATCATTATATAACCTAATTGACGTAGGAGAGATATGCGGTATGCCTAACGAGATGCGCTACACGCACTTTCAGTCATTGTCACGTGTACGACTTGATCGGATGTACGTGTCCGACGTTATCTGAGAAAAGTGTTCGTTTTACGGTGTTAAGTCTGTTTCCTTCAGCGATCATTATTTGGTAGCCGTCACACTTTGGGGGCAAAGCGAGAAGGAAAAGCGGTTTTAACTGGAACCTTTGGAAGTTTCACACGAGACTACTAACGAATGAAAAGTTCATGAAAAGTATAGAAGAGCTATTAACAAAAGTTAAGGAAGGGAAACATCGCAGCGCTTTCGAAAAATGGGAATTCTTCAATGAAGAAGTGAAAATGATAGCCCTAGAAAGGTCAAGTGAAATAATGTTCGTTGTGCGAGCAGAAGAAAACATATTTGCAACGTCAGCTGCAGATTCTTCATATCGCCGAATGCGAAAATCCCGGAAACGGTATAGACGATATTAACTTTATAAGAGCTCGACTTGAAGAGATTAACAATAGACGCTATCAAGGTGTCGTCGTACGATCACGGTCGCAGCGTTATCTACTGGGTGAACAACCCACGAAGCACGCTTTTGCCGATGAAAAGAAACATGCTGCGTTGCAGCAAATAACCGAGAGCGAGCGAAGCAACGGCATTACCACATATAAAAAGAAATCGAAGAAAGATTTGTTGAATATTACAGCGATCTTTTTAGCGACAAAGTACAACCTAAGAATTTCCACTCTGTCGGCAACTTGGTATCTGAGATGCCCCAGTTACAGAAGACAAGAAAACAAATCTGGAACAGCCGATTTTTTTGGATGAAATAGAGCAAGCGGTAGATCAATTTGCTGACGTGCAAAACGCGCCAGGACCTGATGGGAATGGATGGGAATTTGATAAGTATTTTAAAACTGTTCTTTGTGTTTTTTTGCTCAATGTTTTTCGCGAAGCATATGCTATCAACGCACTCTTTCTAACTTTCCTAAGGACGCACACGGTGCTGATTCCTAAATCAGAGAACAAGGCCAAATTGCGCCTGGTAAACGGTTACCGTCTGGTAACTTTGTGCAACGTTGATTGCAAATGTTTTGCTAAAATACTAACACGGAGCCTTCAGTTTGCTATTAATAAATTAGTTGGACCATACCAGACGTGCGGCATCCAAGGAAGGTTGATTCAGACTAACATTCATGTGGCGAGGAGCATACTTGAGTGTTGAGCGGATGGAAATGGCCAAGTGGCCATGTTACAAATAGATTTAGAAAAGGTCTTCGAGGGGGTGCGGCAATTACTATTACTACAATCTTGTCCTGAACCAACTTAGGGCAAATCATAATAGACGGTTTCAAAATTGCCTACGTCAACTGCTACACTAAGCTAATTGTAAACAAAACATTGTCACGTAACATTTCCGTCCGCTCATCCGTAAGGCAAGGATTGCCCACTCTCACCTTTATTATTCGCTCTATATCTAGAACCCTTTTGTTTGCGCGGGAACAAGTGTAAGGCGTTGTGCGGGTATGTATTTGGAAATGTGGAGGTTAAGATGCTGGCGTACGCGGATGATGTAGCTATTTTTTTGCCGCGATAAGAAAAGTGTTGCCAAGGCAGTGGAATCGACTTGAGACTTGTGATGCGACGGGTGCAGCAGTTAACCGGGACAAAGGCTGCGGTTTCCGGCACGGCTTCTGGGCCACGACGCCCTCGACTTTTAAGGGCATCAATTGGACCTGTGTGCCAGCCAGGTACCTCGGCACGCCACTAGGCTCGTTCCGTAACAGCAGGGTGTACTGTTCGGAGGTTGCTGCCGACCTGACCAGGCGTGCTTCAAGATGGGTGCACCGCGATTGTCCATTTTCGCCCGAGCAACAGTGTGTAATGTTTTTCTCGTGGCAAAGCTGTGGTATGTATTACAAGTACTTCGTAGCGATCGCATGAGTATTCAGAAATTCCACCGCGTATTTACAACCTTTATTTGGTGTTCCGGCTGGGAGCCTATGCGCCGAGAAAATCTGTTTCGTCGTGTTTCTCAAGGGGGCTTGGGCTCTCGCACCTCTTCGTGAGGCAACTTGTATCACGTTTTATGTTCTTGCGCGATCAGGAGCATCCGCTGATACGCTGTCTTGTTCAAACAATACTGGCGCATCCTATCCCTTTGTTCTTGGTTACCTCAAATAGATATCGCGAAACGAAGATTGCAGGTTTTCTGAAAGAGGTCGTTGACTTCGTGCGTTTTCTAATCGCACGATTTTCACGCGAGTACCTTTCAGGTGTTAGTAGGAAAGCACTCACGCGGGGTCTTGTTGATTTCCTCTTTCCGCCACCACTTTTTAGAAGCGTGTACTAGAATGGTTATGGTGAAAACGTTCTTCTGCGCGAAAAGAAGATTTGCGTGCCTGCCGCTGCAAAGTCTTTCTCTTTCAAAGTGCACAACGCCACCCTCCCCGTCAAAGTGTGGCTCAAAGAAAAGGGTATATTCGTACCCGTAGGGAGTGGATTGCTTACTTTGCAAAAATCCATAGAACGTGGAGCATGTATTTATTTTTAACTGGGATGCGATCTTTTTCTGGGACGTTCTCCAGCGCACATTGAAAAAGGAACTTTTTATTAGCCCACGTATACGATACGGGTTTTGACTTTGGAATCGAGTGTTGAGGTCCCTTACGACATGTTTATGTTGCTTGGGTTATTCAGCATTTGGAAAACACGAATGTCTGTCCGTCATACCAATTTAGATCCAAAAGAAGTGCGTGTGAATTTTCGTATACTTCTACAACAAGTTCAAAGTGTGTATCAGGCGTCTGAAAATCTACCCGAATGATGTAGTATTTTTGAACCTCTCCTCCAAATGCAAGGATTTTAGTTATCGGCCCCTAAAAACATGATGACTGTTTTATCGAGTGATCGGAGAAATCTGCACAGTGAGTAGCCTCTGCTTCACTTCTCACGCAATAGGAAAAAATATTGCCTTTGTGTCGGATAGGTACGAACCGCGTCGGGCTATTGAACGAGAGGTCGCTGGTTCGACGCCAATCGAGGGACAAGATCTAAAAAGTCTTTTCGGAGAAATATTAAAATTCGCAGATGTCACGTGACATGACGTCACAGACATTAGTGGCTACCGATGGAGCTATCCATTGACCAATGACTCGATTATATGTCGATGATAACTTTATTGATTGATTATCGAAAATCGAACTTTTTTCTTTCAGGTATCAGAAACATCTGTTTCTAATATCTGAAAAACTGAAATCCGGTTTGCAGACAATGGTCTGCAAACCGGATTGTCAGGTTTCCGGCGAGAAATCCAGTTAGATTTCCTGTTCCACTTGAAATCCAGTTAGCGAAAAAGTAATACTGTTTTTTTCGGTAGGGCGTATCGAGTTTGGCCCTGCCCTTCTGCGCTGTGATTGTTCCCGTGTGTGAAATAGTTCACATTTCTTACTATTTAATTCACATAGCAGATTTACGGAACAAATTCAGAAGTCTGCAATAATTTTATGGTTAGTTTTAATGAAAGCCGCCAAGGTTCTTGAAAGAGAATAAAATATGAGTTTACAATGCATCCGGCCCGACGTATCTCCGCACAAGTAATCTGATGATAAACATATGTACGCAGGAGATGTCACTTCATACGTGAAAATAATTACACTAGCTTGATCATGCTGACAATGACCGAAGAGCGCAGAATGCGTTCTGAATAAGCTGGGCAGATGCAATACGTGTCTGTGACTTCAGAAGACGTCATTGCATTCGGACACCTTGGCGTCGCCATGCCATGTGACACCACGGTATCACTTGACATGAGGTGTCACGTAACGTCACACTGTCACGCGACATCACGATATTATGTGGTCATGTGACGTCACGGCGTTACATGACATCATGGTGTCACGTGACACCCTGATCTCAGGTGAGACCGTGACGTCCCATGATGTCACATGACCCTGTGACGTCAGAATGTCATGTGATGTCATAATGCCACGTGACGTCATGATCTCATACGACTGCGACGTCACACGACACCATGGTGACATCGTGACGTCGCAACGTGGCCGTATGACGATACGTGATCCCGCGGTGTCGCGTGACGTCATTATATTATGTGACGTCATGGTGTCACGTGAGATCATGGTGCCACATTACGTCATAATGTCACGTGACGTCACAGTCCTTCGTGACGGTTCTTCGTTACGGTTTTCTCAAAGAACTGCGCTGAAGAAGAATTGAGGGCGCATGTTTATTCGGGTCTAGAGGAAATCGTCACAAGACATCTCGTCACAGCCAACTCGTCATAGAGGAACTGGTCACAGCGGACATCTAGTCATAGGCCATCTCGTGCACGGGGGAACTCGTAACGGCGTAGCTCATAACGGCGGTGAAGTGGGCTTTTGTGAATTTTATTTATTTATTTCCAAAACACTGACGTCAATGAAATGGAAGGAGGGGGAAAAGGAACACAATAAAAGTACAAAAGGATGGGATGCGCAGAACAATACACAGACAAAATCACCCTCATAATAACAAGCATAAAAGCGACAGCCGTATATTAATCAAAAGTAATTGTGGAAATTGATGAAACAAAAGCATCATAGGGGAGCGTACAGCTGACTATCTAGTGATATTTCCAAAGTGTTATTGTGCGCAAGGGAAAACATAATTTTGAAAACAGTTGATGTTAGGCGGAATTGGAATAACGTTTAAAGGATGTGAATCTCTGTGTGCGTGTGCTAGGTGGAAAGAAATGTATTTAGTAAGTTTAATGCTACAATCATTCTATGAAAAGTTTTAGTCGCTCTATAGTATGCCTGAAGAAAAGAGAATCAAGCCCTAAATATGACATGGAGGTTGACGATGAAAAATTGCGATCACACCTCCAAAAAATAAATCGGACTGCTTTAGCCTGATCGAATTAAGCAGATTAATATCTCCTTTTAAATAAGGGTCCCAGACTACGGATACGTACTTTAAAGTAGGCCTCATAAGGGTTTTGTGGGCCTAGTAACTTAAATTGTTTCGTCGAAAATTTCAGCGTTCGTTTAACATATCCCAATCTTTAAGGGCACGGTTCGTTAAAATTTGTAGCAGGATGCGCCCCCAAGGCTTCAATTGCGTAATTTATAATAGATCATATTCGTTTTTCTACTTGTTACACATTATAACTGGTAGAAAAACGAGTAGGTGTATTGACTTGGGGCTCCCTGTCAGCAAACAGGTACTGCATGGCTGACGTCTATACCAATTTGACTGCATCCTTCCGGAAACGTGGTGCATATAATGCGCACAAAGCAGCAGTAATTTTGGAACATTACGACAACTATAAAAACATCAATAAAAAGTTGCGGCTTCAATCCACGCTGTGAAGGTGGTTGGTCAGCGAAGCTGTGGTATCACCTGCAACGATTGCCTACTGCACTATACGAAATGCCGCCGCCGGTCGCAGCACGCCGCCGCTGGTCGTATTGCCGTTTCTTTTCCCTTTGCCGCTCCTAGTATTCACGCTGCTCCTCGGGAGTCCTAACTATGCGTGGCCTATTCATCGCGGTGCTGCAGCAACAATGAAATCAGTTGCTATACTCCGTTTCATCTTACGTTTAAGCGCAGCGGATGTTACGAGCCATCGGAGCCAATCGGAGGCCGTGTGAGTGTCACGTGACCTTAGAGAGGGGGCACAGCGACGCGCGGAAAGCGTATCACGGGCCACGTCCACAGAACGGGATTGGCTAAGATAGCTCGTAGCATCCGCTGCGTCCGGACGTAAGGTGAAACGGGGTATAGGCGGGTTCTTCTTTATATATGAAAGGCTAGTGACGTCACTCCCCACGTCGCAAGCTGCCGTCGCCGCGGCAGCTTGGGCAACAGTAATCTTCACCGGGAACGTATGCGGTGAGCGCTACGTGCTTCGCATTGTTTTCAGGAGCTCCTTATCATTCATTATATGGTTAGGATGCTTGTTTTGTGCTTATTCTTTATTGAAACGAATGTTGTGCTGTATGTTGTATGCGTGGTGTTTGTACTTTTCGCTTCAATCTTCTGAAGTCTTTTTCTCCGTGAGAACGCCGACACGAAAACACACGCGGGGAGAAGGAACGTGCTTCGCATTGTTCGCAGGCGCCGTTATCATCCATTATGCGGTTTGCACTTCACACGAGGGCTTCGAATGACGTCAACCCCTTTCGAAGCAGCTGCAAACCTAATCTTTACCGGAACGCGTGGGAGGGTGTTCCTATTGTTCACACGCGCCTTATCATCCATCATGTGGTTTTGATGCTTGTTTTGTGTGTTTTCTTTATTGAAACGGATACTGAGCTGTATGCTGTATGCCTGATTTCAAAGGAGATATGCTGTTTTGCCTTCAATTGTTCGCCGGGAGTTTTTTGCTTACAACGCCAACGACACGAAAATTTCCTTGGCTGGTAGAGGTATACAGCTTCGCTGTAAACCTTTGTACAGCAGCATAGTTGCACCGCGCTGGGTCTTCAATGTCTCCATCGTACAGCCTGCTGGTGTTTTCTGCAGTTAAAACATTTGTTCCTATATGTATATATACAGTAGATCTGTTAAACGGAAATCGCTTAAACGGAATTGTTGCTTAAACGAAATATCTATCTCGGAGTTGTTTGGTTTTGTATTCATGCAATGTAAAAGTAATCCCGTTAATCGGAACTCAAATTCTGCGCCTCGGGTAAACGGAACCGAAAACGAAACTTTGTCGCCGACATATTTTTCGCTATCGCAGAAAAGAAAAATAACTCTTGAGTAATAAACAGTATTAAAAAAAGTTCTTAATATTTATTAGTTTTATTGCCCAAAATTAGCATGTACGCATGGTTTTTGGGAGTTTCTTTTCTCATTTTTAACGCATAGCTGGCTATGTTGGGTAGGCTTGGCTCAATAGGACTTCTGCTCGCATCTTAGGCCTAGTGTCCTACTTTCTGCGATGGCGGCCACGGAAGCGACAATACCGTGCGCTCACGTTAGAGAGAAAAATTGAAGTCATTAATGATTTCGATAGCGGTTGCTTCACGAAAACGGCGCTTGCAACGAACTATGCCATTCCCAAAAGTAGCCTGACAAGGATTCTTCACGACAAGGAAAAGCTGCGAGAGTGCGTCTCAGGCAGTACGCAATTTGGACCAAACAAGACAGAGGGCTGCGACTCCCTGAACACGAAGAGCTCACCAGGCAGACTCGCTCGCTCACCAGGCAGACTCAGCGCTCCAAGCATCAAGTCATTTTTTTACAAGAGCAAGGCTCAGAAGTCCACCTACAGAACCTCTCGGCCATGGATGACGTCATTCGGATAAAGAGGTTGTTGGATCTCAACAAACCAAGATCTCCTCGTTTTTTCCTACTCAGTGAGTGATTATGTTTTTAGAGACACCTGGAGAGCAGGGAAAGAGGGAAATGAACATGAATATTGCTTCAACGTTTTTACACGGTTTGTGTGATTATACAAAAGCAGGAATTTGGTGTTTTGTCATTATTTTGTCTTCTACATTCACTTGCTGGTGTTTACAAATTGTGCCTATCAGGCAACAGCATTTAAGCTGGCATTCAACATTTTTAGTGTAACGGCTACACTACATACTCTCAGTAAATGAAACTCCTGATAAATGGAACAGATTTTCCCGGTCCCCGATCAGGTTCCGTTTATCGAGACGTGCTTCGCTGTACTTCAAGTCAGCGTTCTACTGAGCGCGCATTTTGGTTTCCCAGATTTGACCGGTAAACAAAAAAAAAAGCATCCTTAAAATTTAAAGAGTAAGAACACAAAGTTTCGAGCAAAAGAGCGCTTTTGGGCGCGCACCTGACTTCGTCGGTACGCAGATGAGGGGGGGGGGGGAGACACCGAGACTCCTATGGACACGAAATCATCGAGTCATTCTTCATCGCAAACGTAATAAAGAACGTCTCATCGACATCCTTACCTCAATCAAGTCGTGAAGTGAAATTTCTCGGGCCACAACTGAAAAAAAAGTGCAACTCCCGTAGAAAATGGACAGTCATGGATCCCTGAGAAATTGGACAATCATGGGTTCTTCCGCCCAGGCCTCTCGTTCACCCCCTCCCCCGACCTTTTCAACACCTCCTTATCAGTGGGATCTCGGGCACAGCGCGAATTTTTGGTTTACTTAATCAGATGTCGTTGCGAAATGAAAGAGTGTGTCTCGTCCTCGTTTTCCGTGTTTTTTATTTTTTACAATTTTAAGTATACATTTCAACACGCTTGAGTTAATCAGTTTAACAAAAAAATATTTTTAAAGTTGGCATTCTCTCTTACAAAGGTCTGCTCTAAAAAAAAAAACTCTAAAGAGAGCTTACAACAGAAGAAGAGGGGTCACAGCAAAAGGCAATACTCCCTTGTGGGATGGTAGACTGTTCAGCAAATAAGAGAAAAATAGAAGTAGGAAATGTGATGAATGAACTGAAAATCTTCGACCATTTTTCCTATGACAAAAAGGACAATGCGATTACGGGATCACCTAGAACGAGATGTCCTCTTTGACCAGTTCACCCAAGACCAGTTTTCCTATGACGAGTTGGCTGTGACAAGTGAACCTATTCTCTGTTTATACAACCTAGAACTTAGTCTGCCTCGACGGGTGACTTGTCTCCCAGCTGTAGACGAGAAATTTAGCCAGTGCAGTATAACCGCTTGCCTGGGGTCTTTATCGTGCAACACGCAGTAGTAATACACGACCGCACGCCGGTACAATGCTCACCCAGATCGAAGCGGGCAAGGGTAGGGATTGAACCCAGGATCCCCGGGTAGAACTGGGCTGATAAAACACATTCTGTGTTAAAAACGAAGCATGGATGGCGAACCCATAGGATCAACCGGGGTCCGGGGCTTCGTGTCTGCTTGAAGAAGCGCGTGGGTTTGGCTGACCGGTGCTTAGCTCGGTTTCTAGAAAGGCCAACTCGCGTGCGTGGGAGCGTGGAATGTGCACGCTCCAGGTGTAAACATATAAACTGCAAGCAGCGGGAAAGACGTAAGGGGGCGGAGGTTGCGAAACAAAGCTCCTTGGGAATGTTTCCCCGCATATTCCTAGCTCTCCCCACGTTAATTGGCAATATATAGGGCGCCAAATTATTTAATACGCGGTATTCTCGAGTACAAACCCACCTGTTTTCTGTTAATGAATCCCGCGTGGAAGATAGTGCGCGTAACTGGAACGAAGTAA
>JAZHYW010066729.1:0-83729 GCA_037355805.1 Ixodes ricinus
TAACGACTACGATTACTCCATGACCTTAGAAACACAACAAAGTGGCGACGAGGAGTCAACCTAGACCTGATCTACCAGGGCAAGAATCGACCGAACCAGGTACTGTGCATCATGGACGACCTATCGCGTTCGATTGGACCTTATGAGGAAGGGACAAGCTGGGACGAGTACGAGGAACGCCTTCAAGAGTATTTCGAGTTGCAAAAAGAGAAAATCAAGACCGATCGGATGAAAGTTTCTGTTTTGATCACTGCCATCGGACAGAAAACTTACTCCAGACTTCGGGATCTGTCGTCTCCTGAGCAACCGAGCAAGAGGACTTATGAAGAGCTCGTACAACTCCTAAGTCGATTCTACTCGCCAAAGCGGTTAGTGATAGCCGAACGCTTCAAATTTGGGAAGCGGGATCAAAGATCAGGTGAACCCTCAACCACGTATCTGGCAGAACTAAGACGGCTGGCGGAGACCTGTCAATTTGGAGACAAACTCGAGGAGCAACTGCGCGACCGATTTGTTTGTGGTCTCAATCACACGATGGCCCAGAAGCAGTGCCTAACAATTGAAAATCTGACTCTGACGCGAGCTGTGGAATTGGTAGCGGGATTGGAAGCGGCTGAGGATCAAATGAAAATTCTCAAGGATGCACGCGCCACCGCTGAAGACGAAGTGAAACAACTAGCAAGCACAAGCGCTGCCTGCTGGCGTTGTCTCAAAACCAACCACACCCCTCAAGATTGCCGCTACAAAGGCTACGACTGTGACGCATGTGGACAAAAGGGTCACCTGCGGAAAGCCTGCAAAAACAGCAGCGTGCAACAAAGAGGAGGGAAAACGTCAAATCAGCATGGAAAAGGCAAACGCAAGGGACCAGCCAAGAAAGGAAAGGGAGCGGTGCAACAGCTGAAAGAGGAAGAGAGAGCGGAAGAATATTTAGTCCTGCGGACAAACGCGGAATTACTGACTGTACCACCCCTCAAGAAAAGCGTCTTTATTAATGATGTGACTCTGGAGATGGAGGTGGACACCGGAGCTACGGTGACAGTGATTCCAAAGCGGCTGCAAGGAAAACTGAAGATTCGTACGCTGGAGCCTTTCAGGACCAAGCTTCGCACTTGCTCAGGACAAAGCTTGAACGTCTGTGGTACTGCGGATGTCCATGTCACAAGCAACCAGAAGACCTGGACGCTGCCACTAGTCGTGGTGAATGCAGAGGTGCCACCACTGTTGGGAAGAAATTGGATACAAGTCCTGGACGAGACATGGATGCCAGCACTCCAGGTGAATACTGTGAAAGATGCGCATTGCTTAGAAGGCATCCTGGCCGAGTGTCACGAACTTTTCAAAGAGGAACTAGGGTGCTTCAAAGGAGTTGAAGTCAATCTGCAGCTGAAGCCAGACGCCCAACCAAAGTTCATGAAAAGCCGGAAAGTTCCCTATGCACTCCAGCATCTGATCGAAGCACAGTTAGATGACATGATAAAAAGAGACGTCATCGAGCCAATAAACTACAGTGAGTGGGCAACGCCTACAGTCAACATTCCAAAAGGAGAAAAAGAGGTCCGGATCTGTGGTGACTACAAGCTCACGGTAAATCCACAACTTGAAGTGGACCAGTACACTCTGCCAACAGCCAATGACTTGTTCACGACTTTGAACGGTGGGCAGAAGTTCACTAAGTTGGATTTAAGACACGCCTACGAACAACTGGTGTTGAATGAGAAGTCTCGCCAGTATGTCACCATACACACGCATAAGGGACTCTACAGATACAAGCGTCTACCTTATGGGATCGCCTCCGCCCCTGCGATCTTCCAGAAACAAATGGAGATACTATTGGGAGGGATTCCAGGTGTCTGCGTGTTCCTGGACGACGTTTTGGTAACCGCAGAGGACGATACAACGCACTTAGAGAGACTGCACGAAGTACTAACGCGCATGAAGGATCGTGGACTTCGGCTAGCGAAAAAGAAGTGCCTGTTCATGAAAGACAAGGTAGACTACCTGGGACATACAGTTAGCGGTTCTGGAATAAGCACAATGAGCAAAAAGGTCCAGGCTGTACAGGAAGCACCGGTTCCCAAGAATGTGAGCGAGCTACGATCGTTCCTGGGACTTGTAAACTACTACGGACGTTTCGTGCCCAAGTTGTCTACGATACTAAAGCCGCTCACGCTTCTGCTGCATGAAGACGTGCCGTGGAACTGGTCACCAGAGTGCGACAGGAGATTCCAGGAACTCAAAGGAATTTTGAGCAGAGCCCCAGTGTTGGCTCACTATGATCCAGAGCTACCACTGATTTTGTCTTGCGACGCTTCCCCAGTTGGAGTTGGAGCCGTGTTAGCGCACGTGTACCCGGACAAGACAGAGCGTCCTATTGCTTATGCGTCAAGGACACTTGCTCGAGCAGAGGAGAATTATGCTCAACTAGAGAAGGAAGCTCTAGCGATAGTCTTTGGAGTGAAGAGATTCCACGACTACATATATGGACGTAACTTCATCTTGGTAACCGACAACAAGCCGTTGGCAACCATCCTTGGACCCAAGAAAGGCATTCCAACAATAGCAGCTGCAAGATTGCAACGTTGGGCAATGCTTCTGTCAGCATATCAATATACAATGGTCTGCAAGAAATCAGAAGACAATCTCAACGCAGATGCCTTATCTCGCCTGCCAATTGATGGACAAGGAGAAAAGGTGAATGACTATGCCACAAGTTTCTACTTGGGACAGCTAGACCTGTGTCCAGTAGACACGAAGACTCTGCAGGAGGCAGGAGAGAAAGACCAACTGTACAGCAAGGCACTGAAATTCACTCAGACCGGATGGCCTGAGAACGTAAGTCCAGATATGGAAGCATACTTCAAGAGGAAGTTGGAACTTACGGTGGAGGAAGAATGCTTATTGTGGGGCCGAAGAGTTGTTATTCCAGAAGCATGCCGAGGAAGAGTACTGCACGAGCTTCATGCCGTACATGACGGCATTGTGCGCATGAAGAGTCTGGCAAGACTGCATGCTTGGTGGCCCAACATTGACAATGACATTGTAAGAACAGTCGAAGAGTGTTCTCTGTGTCAGAAATTTCGGAACGAACCAGTTCAAGAGTATTTCCACTGGCCGACACCTGAACAACCCTGGGAAAGACTGCACATCGATTTTGCTGGCCCGTTCCTAGGGGCAAAGTTTCTAGTTGTCACCGACGCCTTTTCTAAGTGGCTAGAAGTGGAAATAATGTCGAGCACAATTGCGGAGAAAGTCGTGGAAGTGTTGCGGAAGTTGTTCGCACAGCATGGACTACCGCGAACTATTGTCTCGGACAATGGACCACCCTTCCATTCTGAAGTTTTCGAAGAATTTCTAAGAGGAAATGGAATCCAACACAAGTTTTGCGCTCCATTTCATCCTGCAACGAATGGTGCAGCCGAACGAGCAGTACAAGTGCTCAAGCAAGGACTGCGGAAACAGACCGAAGGGTCATTACAAACGAAGCTTTCCCGAGTTCTGATGGCATATCGTTGCACACCACACACATCCACTGGTTTCGCACCATCAGAACTGTTGTTCAAGCGAAGACTTAGAACGAGATTGGATCTCCTTCACCCAGAGAAGTTATCGGAGGTTCAAGCTCAGAAAGAACCAAAAAGAAAGTTTCGAAGAAGGAGACGGTGTCTTGGTGCGAGACTACCGAAATGCAAAGAGAAGTTGGATTCCAGGCACAATTCTGAAGGTTCTTGGGAGAGCGCACTACAAGGTCAAGGTGCCGAACGGAGTTTGGAAACGACACCTCAACCAACTTCTTCGCCGACCAAAGCAAGTTGCAGGCACCGGGGAATCCGAGTCAGATACTCTGTTCATTCCCGAACAGGAGGAAAGTAAATCAGCGGAACGTGGGAAACCAGATTTAAAAGCAACTGTCTCTTCTCCGGGTGCCCGAACAACGTCTGAAAGCGCGGAACGCCGATACCCCTCGAGAGCACGCAAGCCGGCGTCTCGGTACGGACTGTGATTAGTCTGAGGGAGTGTTGTGTCCAAGAGTAGACACACGGAACGACGAGGAAGAAGCGAGCTCGAGCTGACCGACGCGAGCCAGCGAGCCAGCCGAACGCTGCCGTCTGCCGATACCGGAATCACCCTGATTGTAAATAGTAGTTGTTCTATGTGTACTAAAGGTTTATTCGTAACGACTACGATTACTCCATGACCTTAGAAACACAACAGATGTCACGTGATGCGTTCTTTCATCACAAACGTTTAGCGATACTCTTGAGTTTCCAGACGCTAGAGGCCTACGTTCACAGCGCTCTTCATCAGATAATTTAAGGCGCACATTGTGTACACTTGATAGTTGTTGTTAGAATGAGGCGATACTACCGCTAATCGGATTGATAAAGCTGGCGGTCTTCCAGAGCCTTTCATTTACTCTCGAGCTCTTCTCCCTCAGTGCGCACAGGTGGTCGAGCTCCTCTTCGTCTACCTCACTCTTCCTTGCCTGCCCCTTCGGCCACTTGACCACTTGCTAACCAATCAGCGTCGATCAGTTCACTCCTCTTCTTTCATCCGATAACGATGATAATCAGTGTCGAACCTCGCGGCCACGCCTTTATCTAGTATTCATTTTAGCTCTGGGCTTCACGAAATGTCGAACACCTAGTCAAAGAACGTGTGATGTGTCGTGATGTGCTAGGACCCTCAAGGAAGACTTGCCTCTGACCCCCGACGAAATTCGTTTTTCCCCATGCTTCTGGAATTGCTCATAGTGCATTCTGCGAATTTACCCATGCTTCTGGATTGCACAGTTTATGGCGGTGACGCATCCGTGCGCCACGCGGATGTTGATGTGCGTCCGGTACACAGATATGTTGTTGAGCATGCATGTTTTCTAAGAGTTGTACAAGACCCCAGCAGCCTCAACTTGAGACTTGAGTGGTTGCCAATACTTGAGGAGCTGAACAACAAGAGTCAAACAAAGAATAAGAACATATAGGGACAAGGACAGACAGCACAGTTCTTTCCAGAAAGAACTGTGCCAATCTGTCCTTGTCCCTAAGTGTTTTTATTCTTTCTTTGACTCTTGTATTTTCACCAACACGCTCTTTGATCTTTGTAGCTATAACAACCTCAGGGACTTTTAGTGACTTCGGCCTCAGCCAGGCAGCTGATGTATTTTATGGCGAATTCCACGGGGCGTTTTGAAGCGCGCCGGGATCAGTTGACCAGATCCGGAATGGAGCACACGATCCGAACGGGGTCACGACGCCTACGGATCCCCTGTGGAACATGACCACTGCTCCGGGATCGGCGGATGCCTTCCCGTCATTCAACTGCCCGGGAATCCCTTTCCGCGACCGCCGCGGTCGTTTCGAAGACGTTTTCGCAATCGCGGCGCTAACACGTGTTCGACGCACGAGCGGCAGGAATGGCTCAGGAGCTTCTGGCAAAGATTGCCGGAATGCCCGTAGCGCGGCAAAACCTTCTCCTTCTTGGAAAACGAACCGGCTGTCGAGCCAAAGGGGTAAGCAAGTGGCCATTACGAATTCTCCTGAGGCGAGATGGGCGAGATCAGGCGAGATGCCCCGCGAGAAAGGAAGTCACGTGTGTGCGCCGAGGGCTGGCCCGGCTGGCTTCCGGTTGAATCCGCCGAAATCGTCGGAGCGACTTTTCTCGAATCCAGATCGAGATCTGGAGCGGAGCTAATCCAAAACGACCAGTGGAACACATCCGTCTCGATCCCGATCGCCCAGTGAAATAGGCTCCAGAAAAGTCGATCCCGGCGCGCTCCAAAACGACCAGTGGAATTCGCCATTAGTGTTTCGATTTAACAAGTGTGTGCTATCTATGCGTCATTGTACATAACCAGGCAGTAAAAACAAGTGTCGTGACGTGCTAAAATGACAAAAAATAATCATGCTGAAAAGATACTCGCTTAATAGTCTATATGGTGTGGGTTTTTCGATTCCTGCGTGGTGAAAACGCTTTTTTACTGCGATGCCCCCCCCCCCCCTAAAATAGACACGCTTTCACCAGGCTTCACCTTTTATCCAGGCTTCACGAAATGTCGAACAAGAACGTTTTTACGTTAAAACGTCTCACAGCGGCCAGACGCCGAGCTGATGTCCTGCAGGATTTCCCGCCTAATGACACCTCAACTGACGGTGATGTGTCGTGACATACTGAGACCCTCGAAGAAGACTTGCCTCTGACCCCCACGGAATTCGTTTTTTACCAGTTGAAAAGGGTGACTATGTGCATATGATCTACCCATAGCTACTGGAATTTCACAGCTTCCGGCGGTGTCGCATCCGTACGTCACGTGGATGTTGATGTACGTCGTTTGCAGAAGTATTTTGTTGAACATGCATGTTTTCTAAACGAATTTTGCAAGACCCAGCAGCCTCAACCTGAATGGTTGCCACTGCTTGAGGAGCATGCCAACCTCAGGGACTTTTAGTGACTTCGGCCTCAGTCAGTCAGCTGAGGCATTTTAGTGTCTTGATCTAACAGGTGTAAAATGCTATGTGTGATTGTACAAAAAAACATATAAAAATGTGTGGGGGACGTGCAAAAAAGACGAAAGAAATCATGCTGAAAAGACACTCGCTTAATAGTCTATATGGTCTGTGTTTGATTCCCACCTGGTGAACACGCTTTTTTCTACGATGGCCTCCCCCTTCAAATAGACACGCTTTCACTAGGCTTCAAATTTATTCACTCTTGACGAAATGCCGAGCACCTTGCCAAAGAACTTTCACGTTAAAGATGTCTGCAAACTTCAGCATGGACGTTGTCCTTACAGCCATCTGCAAGTGATCTGAAATGTGCGCACGGGTGAGTGAGCAAAAGAAGGTTACGAAACCGATTTACAGAAAGAAACACGTGAAGAAATGCGTGCCTTGTGCTATCAGAGTTTCTTACGTAATTCTTTGGGTCGTGGCTGTGTGTACACGGTACGCTGCCTAAACGATATACTGCGAGAGCACACGGCCTTATTCAACAAGAACTGCTGTTCGCACCTGTCAGTTCACTGCAGGCTCTAAGACTGTTCTTTTTTATTGGACAGGGTGCAAGTAATGGGACGTGGCGAAGGAAAGTTTGAGAGGAAAATGCAAGAAGCGGAGCAAATACACGCGTGTAAAAATACTCTTTCATCGGCGTCGTCGCCTGCATATTTGCCGAATGGAGGGTTCAGATTTTTAATCGAGAAAGTGCCTTTTCCAACGTTACTACAATTTTAGTCATTGGTTGGTCGTGACGTGCGTGTGCATGACACTGTTGTGACTTTCTCAGTTTTAACCAGCGGTTTTATCAACGGGGAAGATATACCTTCCCCTCTATGGGTTGACCCTCTTTCACCTTTTTTTTTCTTCTTTTTTTAGGATTAGAGGAAATTTTGTGTGTGTGAAATACAACAATTGGACGTTGAATTCGTTACGATAAACAATTAGTGCGAGTCCGCACCTGTCCTGTGTGATTATTTTTGAATGCGTCCCGTATAGTTGCACTGTTTGTTTTTTCATTTACATAAATCACCAATTATTAGAGCTATCCACCTTTTTTAAAAGTTCATTATGTTAAAAGAAGTCGAATTTGTATCCACCTCAACGACCGAGCAGCATGCCCCATACATTACATTATCCCGAACCTGATAGCGCCAATTTCGTCGCATCTACGTAAACAGCTGAAAAACCTTCATTACAAAAAAAAAAAAAGCAAGCATTCCAGCGCTCACTACCCCGACGAAGAATGCCGACTCATGGGCCGTGGACGCCTATGTTGCATCTGACATTCCGCGGAAGCAAGCTACTATTGCGCATCCTCAGAATGCGTTCCAGAGCTCAAAGGTCAAAGATGGCAGCGCACAGAAGGCGGTCATTCTAATGCTTATAACCCTATGCTCATAGGAATGATGCAACGCGTGAAATATTTGCCCTTCGAGACCGGGCCTAATGGCAGCGCCCGCAAACCTGTCCCCCTCGCGTCTCTACGGCTTCTCTCTTTGAGATCCCGGTCGGACACCCTTCGCTCTCGTCTCGTCTTCCCGACCAGAAAATTAGGTCGCCTTTTTTAGGGCGTACTTAGGACACGAACGGCCAAGGGGGACACGAAGCCTAAGCTTTGGGTTTCGCTTTACGCTATTTGCTCGAGTCTTTTGCCACGCGGCGCTGTTCCGCTCACAGAAACCTTCCACAAACTAGCTTCATTCAACGTTCGGTCGGTTTTCTTTCTCGCTATTATTTGGATCTTTTTTTTACTCTTGGAACTGTACGCTAGGGGCTCCTAGTTGCGTCAGTGCCGCACTAAAAGGCAGGCTGAAATCTCGGACCTAACTTAGGCGAGTGCTCCATGAATGCCTGTAACCTTGATACCCCAAGAAACATAGTTAAAATTAATGGGCTCATCGCGTAGTGTTACTAATTTTCCTCTTTATCTGGTGACATACATTGCTGATCCGCGTGTTTAAGAATAATTATCTGTCATTTAATCGAGGCGTACTGATTCTAAACGCAAAATTATATATATATATATATATATATCTTACTGCGAGCAAATATTTTGAGAACTAATTCCCACTACTAAGGAACCATGCACAAAACTCGCATTTGTTCTGCAAGTCTCAATGAGCACCGGAACCTAAATTTTACAGATAGTGTCTTGTGGTATGGCATTTATATAAAAAAAAATAATATATATATAATGGATAAATGCAGATCAATAAGCTCAACTGTTCAAATGGGAACACATTTTGAAAACTGCCGTACAATGATTGTGAGCCATGATTTGAACCCGGGTCACTTTATTACCAGTCGGTCGTATTGGTCATTACACTTTTTTTTCTCGCGTGTATACACTACGCCCAATATCTAGAACACCAAAAATCTAAATTTTGTTTGAATATTCGCGAATTCTTCACTCGCAACTAAGCGAACATACTGCATTTGCTTTTGGGGCGCGGTGTGCGTGTTGCAGCACGTGAGGCAGAAGCGAGCGCACGTTTCATTGCTTTGTAAAAACCATTTCCACACTGATTTAATTACCACAGGACACAAACAATCCTCTCCTCCTGCTGCATAGCTGCCGTTCTCCAAAAGACACTACGGTGGCAGAATCACTCAGTACTAAAATAACGCTGTGCTCTCCTTGAGACCGGCTTTAAGTCCAACGGCGAATGCGAACAAAGAGAATCGTAATTCATCCATATATTTTGATATGCACCGAAGTGGGTGTATGCTCAGTACGATTAACGTATACCCAGTTTTTTTTTTGTGTGTTTTCTAGAGATTTTTTTTTGTTTGCGCTTAGACTGCTTTTCCTGCTTCCAACTTCCTCCACCAGTTGTTTAAGGGGTCCGCCTGACGCTTTTGTGGATATCTTCTAACGGCTCCTCCGTCTATCGGACGACGTGCGTCAGTGCTCCGGCGCCTCCGGGGAGTCAGGCGGGTGATTCTCGCAAGTTGTGCTCGTCGGCTCGTTTTCCTCCCATTTTATTTCTTGTATTTCCTCTTTATGACAGTTCAGCATTTTCCCACCCCGTTTGAAGTTTTTGGAGTGCGCACGAGTCTTCCAAAGATTATGTATTGGTTTAGTTCTTTTTTACCCCGTTTTATTGTGTTTTTATTTTGTGTTTTGTAATCTGACGCTAATATACTGTTCTTTTCACTTCATTTCTTTTTCTGCAACTGTGGGGCTGCTTGCTACAAAACGTTTGGCTAATGGCCCGCCTTCTGTTAATGGAGTTGTCATTCTTTAGAAAGATCGATCTTGTGACAAGGCATCAGGGGAGTGGAATTTTTATTTTACCATAATTATGAAAACATAGGGGTTTGTGAAGTACGGTTTGACTATGGGGCTCGACAATAAGTTGTATACCCGACTAATATCTTAGTAATTTAATCGAAGGTAGCGTGGGTCGTCTTGCTATTAATGGTTTAAGGGCATTCATGATTGGAGGCTACACCAATATAAACAACTTGCGAAACGGCAGCGTAGCTTGGGATACCCGTCCATCATTTCAACCGTTTTCGGTGCCTGATATCAAAACTGAACGTAGAAAGCGCACAGGAAGACCTTTCTACGTTCACGAATAGAAGGCAGGCATACTCCCTTTCACGGCGCCTTTTCATTATATCCGCAGCGTGCCATCGGCTCACCCGCCAAGGACACGTCACCGACATTATGAAGAGTTACCTGAAACGACCTAATCCCTCTTCTAGGCATCATTGCAGGAAGGAAGTTCGACGCTTTTTTTGCGTCTAACTTCGCAATAAGGTGACAAGAACGAAAAAAAAACTGATCTGGGATTATCTCATAACCGCAGTAGGTTTAGTTCCTTTGACATCTCGTAATGCTGCTTAGCCTTACTAAATACTAAAATAGAGCTAGCTATTTCTGGACGACTGCGTGGAGCAGTATTTTGTGAGTGATGAGCTTGTGCTTGTTTTCTGAGGTAAGTTCATGGTATGATTTACACAGCGTGAGCTATTTTCGAGTGTGCAATTTGTTAATAACTTAGATTAGCCACACGATGCTTTTCGTATTATTAAATATTGTTTTTTGGTCTAAAAATTTAGGGAAATTTAGAAATCGACAATCTTGCTTGTAGGTGGCCAGAGGTCTGCCTTTTCAGGGACAGAAACGCCGTTGCCACCTGGAACCCATTTGAAAGAACTGTCCTGGCCAGAACGGCACTCTTCCATCTATTGGTATTTCCCAAGTAAATGATGTTAAATCCACCTTCAGATTTAGTGAATAGATTGCCACTTGCTGTATCGAGGGTATCAATGTGTGCACTCCCTCTTAAAGAGCCATGACCAAACCCAACATAAATACTTTGTATCGTCGCATTCGCTTTAAGTGTGCCTAAAACAAACAAAAAGAAGAAGAAAGAAATAGCACAAAAAAATGTTCCTTCAAACTTACAAAAAAAACGTAAAAAACAAAAACAAAAACGAACTCGTAATCTTTAAAGCAGTTTTGACAAATCACGTACGTTTTACACGTGAATCACAGCAGAGCCTTCTCTTTTCCGGACTACAAGTTTTTAACAGGCTTCAGTTCGAGCTAGAATGAGTTGCAAAAAAACTAGCATAGAGCCAACTTCCGAACTAATGGGGGAAAAGGTGAAATTACAAGAAGTTGTAAAAGAGAACACAGATATCGCTTCTGGTCTTTTTTCCCTATATCTGTGCATTTACCTTTTTCTTTTCTTAAGTTCAAGCTGGCCTATCACCATTTTGTTTACCAAATCACAGAAATTTGTGCGCCTCTCCTTTTGCGTATTGTTTTTGGTTTTCCGGTATAGTTGTCCAAGCAAAGTAGATGATGCTCTTCTTCGATGAATATCATTAAATACTTCACTACTTCGCTCAGGGTGTTACGAAATAATATTTTTGCCAGTAGACAAGAGAGCGTATGTTTTAATGCATGCTCAGCAGATTGATAAAATTACGATAACTGCGATTTTTTTGTCATCATCGCACAGGTTATTATATTTGCGCTAAATGGGTCCCATGAAAGTTACTACAACGTTAACCGCCGCGGATGTTGCAAGATGTTGAAATTTTCGCCAGCCCAAACGCCATAAAGAATAATCACGTTGCTAGCTGTGAAATGTTTGCAGCAGCGCATCCGATGTAGTTCTCGCTATCATCGCTGAAGGCCGCTACCACTTGCTTATCGCGAAAACAACAAACAGACAATGCTGCCCGCCAGTAAGTTACGTGGCGTTACATGTTTCTATTTTTTCCGCGTTTCTATGTTAGAGAAAAAATAAATAAACATCCCCATATTTATCACCATGAGCTTAGTTTCTCACAAAAAAAAAGGGCTCTCGATAGTCTTTACTTAACTTTATTTGAGTCAACAACTGTGGGATATTTTAGTCAACAACGGCAGAGTGCTTATTTAGTGAAATTTAATATGGCCAAACCTGTTGGGCGTGCAACATCCAATTGTGTTTTCCCTGTATTTTTGTTTATTATAGGAGGCTGTGTCCTTCCGTTGCCTGCGAAGTGGCACAATCCAGGTGCGATGGGCAGTGGTGGCGTGAGTGTCATGCGTCTGAATTTGATTCAATGTCATTGTCTACAGAGCATTTTGAGAACAAGGTTCTGGCGGATGCCAATTTCAGCTTTCGTGCGCATGCCGTGTTTACTCACTCCTGAAAGCGACGAACACGAATCACTCGCGTCAATGTTGGTTTGAAATTGTTCCATCGTCGCGCTCGTTCACCTCCTGCGGTTCGGTAAGGAGGACACTGAGGGGGATATTGCGAGGGTTTTGTGAACATACAAATCCGTCACCGTGTCATGTGCCACTGGGACGTCAAGCCAGCGTCATGTTTTCACGCAACATCCAGGGCGTCATCGCGAAGTATTGTCCGCTACTCCGTCAGCCGCACATCCACAGAGTAATGTACAGGTGGGCGGACACTGCCATAGGCCCCAGCGGCCCAGATAGACCGGTGACAGCTAGCGCTCCTAGCAGGCGGCATTAAGCATAATCTGGTTCCGGTTCCGGTCAAGTTAGTTTCGGTTTCGGTTTGGGCATTTCTGCTCCGGTTCTCCGGTACCCTTCTACTTCTCTTTTTTTCCCTCTCTTTCCTCCCCGCCTCCCTCCTCGCTAGGCTCTCGGGAGCTACTCGACTCCCGGAGCCGCTTCTTTTCTTTTTTTTAAACGTTGACGCAGTTTTATTTTTACTTTTACGACAGAATCCGTGCAAAATGTGTGAGACAAAATTTCTACTTCACAAAATAGAGGTGTATATCTTGTTTGTTTGCTTTTTCTACTGTTAAACATTGAAGTTACACAATCTCCACATTGACTCCTGACTGGTGGAGCATTTTGGGGTCAACAACAGAAAGTGATTCGAAAACATTTTATTGGACCACATTCGTATATACATGATTTACTTCAGGCGCTCTGTATGTTTTATAAGAAAAAGATACAAAAATAAATGAATATGAAGGAGTTAGGCATATCGTACACTTTGTAATAGATTTTTAGTGGAACCAAGTTAACAAAAACTTTCCACAGGGAACATGCCGAGTGATCCATTCGCTTTCACGACGACTCGGGCACAGGAAGCAAGTGCAGAAATAAATAAGACATCGCTATCATTACCAGTTATAAGCGTATAATAAGAAAGCAAAGCATACAGTGGAGAGTACAAATTCCAAATTCCCGGCTAATATAAAACACACGAATTGGCATAGCCTGAAACACACTGTGGGAGAGCCATTACCAAACAATGAGAACTCTATTCAGAATCTGACAAGATTCAACGTCCCTAAACATTCCCCGAAATACATTTGATCAGAAAGGAAGTATGGCGTAAAAAAAGCGTCTAAAAACCTATAGACAGTGGATACAAAAGTGGATGCATTTTCTTTCGAATCTATAGCCTCTTACATTATGTTTTATTGACATTTTGTAGAAAGTGGATAAATACTTTTGCAAGGGGGCCGTGATACATATTTGTTGGAAATAACTGAAATAAATGTTTGGAGTGCAATGTGCACCGCTCAATTAGTAAGCACTTTCTGTTTTTGATTTGACAACCGCCTCCATTAATACACTATTAGCACTTAAACTTGTCTAGTTGCTTACCAGCAACTGGAGAGTACAACCAGACTTTGTCCAAGTTCTGGTTAAAAAATCGAACATGCTAACACAAGCGTATTCTGCAAAACATTTTTAAAAACCATTTGTGGCACTCTGAGCAAAGTTAAGCTACCCAGTCCTGAAAGTGTGTGATACAAGGCAGCACACACTCCTCGAACATGCGCCACACTCTCTATTACGGCAAGAAAGTGATTTTCTAGTTTCTGAATGAAATTAAATGCAACCTGTGATAGTACTACTAGGTTTGCGAAGAGTTTTCCAGGCACATGGTATGCTTTCAGCACAAGAAAGTACTGGTGAGGCCTGTTCAAGTTGTCAGACTCATCCCTCAGCAGCTGAGAACAGCCACAACTGTGGGTTGTCTGTTCAAGGAAATGCTTAATCAAATAGCTCCAACGTAATAAGTGGACGAGTCATCAATTATGTTAGACCTGATGTCTGATGTCAGCTCAGAAATATCCTCTAGTGGCGGGAAGTTATCAATTAGAAGACATTCCACATTGTCTGCAATTGAACTTTCATGGTGCAAAAATATTGGCAACTCCTTGAGGATGTCAGCCTTGTCATCCTCTACGTTTCCACTGTTCGACAGCTTGAACAGTTTCTTTATCCGTATGTGTTTTAGTCCTGAGGTGAACTGATACACATTTAGGTTTGTATTGTATCCACAGGAAAACATATAGCTCCAAATATGTTCTCCTGTGGGTCTTGCTGCAGGCGTCGTGTAAGTAAGACCTTAAAGTCATTGCTGTTTGAAATCTCCTCCCAGATCATGAGGACACTCTTTATAGTAACTTACCACCCTATGATGGTTTGTGGCTACCTCCTACTTTGGAACTTCCATGCTGAAATCCATCAGAGTTCCTGGTGAAGGAAATCGAGTACCTCAGATTCTCCTTTCAGAATGGCATGACGGAACTTCTGCCGTATCTTCTTGAATTGTGAGCTATTTAGACAATCAAAAAGACTGTCCATCCTATTGCAGAAATAGGCTGTAGCCATGGCTGCCTCAGGAAGCTCCTTGGCATAAACAAGGAATAGGACTGCGAGTCCTATTCCTTGTTTATGCCAAGGTACCTGTACGTCACGCTTTACTTTCATGTTACTCAAAGGGTTTTGAAAAATGTGTCTCTCAGTAAGTTTCGGAGCCAATCGCGACCTCATCTCATGGGTAGACTGATAAAGTTCAACAATATGGGACTGTTCAATGACCTCATTTTCAATGCAAAATTAGTGTGCTTGGAGATTGTTTCTGGTTGTTTTGATGAGGTGCGGAACATCAAAGGTAAGGTAAACATGTTCGTTGTCAACTTCAAAAATGGCTTATTAACAGACACACCAAGTTGGTTGGAAAAGCTTACGTTTGAAGCCCCGTGATCACAGACCACAGCCTTTACTGTGAAGCCAACAGTCTTAAGCTCCCGCAACGAGAGGAATGAGGAGACTGCAGATAAAAGAAGACGGTGTTGAGCTGTGCACAGCAGTGTATGCAAGGGGATGAACCCACCTCCTGGAAAGTCCAGAGAGCACAACAACTAAGGCTCTATCAGCAACACCGTTCAACACCGTCATCTGTAAATCCATAGACAATGTCGTGTGCAGGGTCATAAGTCAAGTTCTTTTACAAAACAATATCATCGCTAATCGAGGTTCACACACGATTGCAGCCCGACAGCCCGACGGAAACCACAGAGCGAGAAGTTCAAGCCGCTCGGCTCCACAAACTCACGTCGAGCATGCGAGCACGCGGGTGGTAATGCGTCACCTTGTTTGATGGAAAGCCGACCGAACACGCTGCAGCAGAAAGCACAGACGGACGGCACGCACGGCACGGACGAACGACGCACGAACGAGCAGAGGCCATGCAGAATGATGCTGAGGCGACGGCGTGCAGGCAAGCAGGCGGGCAGGCCCACGGCAGGCAAACGGCAGGCCATGGCAGGCGCCATTCATCACGTGGTTTTTGTGACGTATTAAATTAAATCGATTTAGTCGTTTTAAGTACTTTACATAATTCTAAAGCATAACAATTTAAAAAATAAATACTTCTCAAAGAAAGAGTTCTAACTAATTTTAAGCCAATTACAGAAAAGCGCCACGTAGCGGAGGGCATTAAACGCACTATCTGGGCCGCGAATCGGCTTCAGTGTCCTCTCTTTACGTTTACTATATTACTCTATGCACATCACTGTGAATCTATGATGTCACATTCTCACGTGATGTCGTGGTGTCGGACTGCATCAAAGTGTCAGACGCGTGTCATGGCGTTATGTCGCTATGTGACGTTGAGTTCCCACGTGATGCCACAGAAGATGTGAAACTCGATGCATTTGAAGGGCCTTTGTGATGACGTCTCATTGTCACGTGACTCTTTGCCGTCATTGAGGCTGCTATGTTATACTTCGTTTCAACTTCAGTACGAGCGCGGCCGATGTCATAAGCTGAAGGGCCAATCAAAGAACGCAAAAGCGCAACGTCATGGCGTGTCTCGCGCTGATAGGACCAGCCGGCGGAGGAGCACGCACAGAGAGACGGCGAATACCGGCTGGTCCTATCAACTGCGGAGAGCACGTGACGTTGTGCCTCTTTCGATGTTTGATTGGCCCTTCGGCTCATAGCATCGGCCGCGCTCGGACGAAGCTGACACAATATAGGGATACTCAATTTCTCAACCTCTCCTCATTATGCTACACATTTCATATGCACCTCGACAGGCGACAAATTGAATCAGTAGGCGTTCACTCAGCGACCAGTGTCGAAACAATGGCTGACGTGTTGCTCTCGAACCGAATTCGCCACCCGACAGAGTTCGTCGGCGGTTTCTCCGCACATCCACGCAATGGAATACATCACATTTAGTCAACGAGAAGAAAAAAAAAAGAGCAGTTCATCAAAGCGCTTCTAAAGATCCGAGTTTATGAGCTCAATGAAGCCGCGCCAATGCAGCAAGGGCCTCCACGTTCGCCGAATTTCTCTGAGTGTATTAACGCCCACTAATCCAATCAAGTCCAGAGAGCACGCCGGGATGTTGCGCTTGCAGTTTCCTTGAAGATACACCCGTCTGCGTATGTCCTCTCATATTTCACCTCAGCTGGGATGTATGCCACGGGGAAACAAAGTATATAAGGTCGCGCAAAGGCGGTGTTGGGAGGGTGGGGAATCTTTCGTTCTTCCTTTTCTGACGCCGCGAGGGTCATTTGTAAGACGGATTCACGGGACGAATGTTTATGGGTCTGCAGCTCATGGGTTGCCTTCTGCAGTCTTGCGTAAAGCACCTCGAAGGCTTTTAGCAACAGGCGCAAATCCGTAATGCAACCTCTTCTATGTGCATTTCGTGATTGTGTGGGTGTCTTGTTTCTCCGCCGAGCTCTGCTAAAAGGAGCTCTTCTCCACAGCCTTCCCTTCCATTAGGCATGAAGGCGAATGTCGGTGACAGTTTGTAAAAGACTTCCTAGCTAACGATAGTGCCGAAGGGTTGTTACCCTTCAAGCGTATCCGGTTGAGTGTTTCTAGCAATTGGGATTACCCACGCAGGACCGGACAAAGCTTGCACAGCGAACATGACATTTCGCCCTAGACAGCGAGGCTCATAGTAAGCTTACTCTGCTCTGTGATGTATTATATGATCAACTTTTTGGTGACTGAAACAAATGTTCAACATTACCGCTGTTGTAGTCAGTTTGTTCCGTTTACATAGTCTGTGAAACAATTTTATTGCGCACAATGTAAACAATCGTAAAAAATGCATTATTCGTTTTGCAAAAAAAGTTGAATAAATCAAATATATTTGATTTAAATCGGACCAATTTGATTTAAATTTCTGTCACTGGAAAATAGTCACTCTTTATCACTGCATGTATTTTAAAATATGGTAGATTGACAAATTGATTGATTGGTTTCTCCATTTCTTCATGCTCTCCATTCTTGGAGAGCCGATCTAAATTCTGCGGTGACGGGTAGCTTTCAAGAGATGTTTCTTGTATACCGAGAGTTTGCTATCCACACACCGGCGAAACGAGCGCACATATTCGTACCACCACCCCACACGCGGTGTCGGTGCTTGGAGGCATTGAAAAACAATTTTCCTGTTTTGAAATACGCAAAGAAGAACAATATATTTGCAAAAGATCCGTGGAGATGGGCATGATTGATAAGTTGATTGCATACACACAGCCAAAGACGCTTCTATTGGCGAGGAACGCTTTCAGTACGAGGATGCTCCATGGTGATCTTGGTGCGACTGGATTAGAACGACCCTCTCGAAGCTTCGAAGATTTGAAAGGGCCGAAATGGCGAATTGCCATTGCAACGGAGACCGGTTGGCCAATCGCCTTGCGAGGTTTCGGTCGTCTGTATGTTGGTCTTTGTTTGTGTTCGGCTGGCAAGCAGGGATGGCAATGGCACTACTTTCCCCAGAATGCAGTGACTTTAGTGGCCGCCGGCTTACACCGCCTTGGCATGACTGTCCAGTTCCCTTGCTACGCGCTTCGTTCTCGTGCCTTCGTCCCACACCTGCTCTTCGCGCACCCACAATCATCATCAAAGTTCTCCATGTGTGCAAATATGTGCAAATCCCCACACGCGTTACTTTTTCCGGTGACGTAGTAACGTACTCGTTATTTTTGTTCTTTTCAAAAGATGTGAACAGGTAATATGATAACGTGGAAACGTTACTTATTTCGAGTAACGGGTCACATGGTTACTTTGACTAATTACATCTTGATTCCAAGATTTAAAAAAAAAAAAACTTCAATATTTTGTTTAGTCGCGAAGTCATGAATTTTTTTATCATGCCCGTACTCAAAAGTGTTGCCTTTTTTTCCCACGCAAAGTCTCCCACTGTAGAAAAACCCCAACGCCCTCGCCTATTGTCTCAAGTGTCGCAAAAACGCTCTGACAATCAATGGCAGGCGACGCGAAAATGGCGGGAAAGCAGAGGTAACGTGCGTTACTTTTTATCGGTAGCGGTAACCCGTTCCTTTTCTTTTCATGCAACGTAGGTTGGTAACACGTTCAATTTATTTGCGAGTAGCGAGTAACGTATTTCTTTATACTGTTCTTGTAGTAACGCCTACAACACCGCTCCCAACGCACTGGCGATGCGACAATATTTTGCAGGTAAACAAACAGCATCGACCGCCTGAACTCGCCGGCAGAAGAAGCGGCCACGTGATCTGGTGGCCAACTATATGCCACCAACGTTCACCATTTCCACCGGTGTTGGCAATGCACGGGGAACGTATTTCTGCTACGAAACTTGTAAAGGCCTGTTCACACATGCAGCGTAGCGCTACTAAACAGCGCTTATCTCGCACTAAGCGCGTGCTGACGGGAGCGTTCACCGGCTTTGTATCGCAACGTCAAAACTGTTGCTCATGGCGAGACGATAGTAGCTGACGACACGCGGAGGGCGCTACATCAGCGCTTCGCTGCATGTGAGAACCGACCTAACCCCAGCCCAAACGTCACTCATGGCTCGAGTGCTGGCGCAGTGGTCGTGTCATAAGTGATGTGCGGCATTCGACTATCGTCACTGCGACTGTCTCAATGTCGTTACACCAACGACTCCGTCAGCGAGGATTGCGAAGGAGAGACTATGACGCTACCACACTAGAAATGTTTACCGCGACAATGAACCTACCGACTCAGTGGCATCGCGTCGAGTATACTTGTATCACGCGTCTGGCAGGATCCCCGTGTAAGGTGCTTAACATTCAAACCGAATATTGTTTCGCTCCACCTTTAAATTCCGACTGGTTGTTTTTGGGTCTCGTTCGAGGTGTGTGCGAGCAGTGCTACTTGTTCGTACGCCTCTATGCCAGCACGCTGCTTTAACGACAACATCGCTGCGGTGGCGCTGCAGATCGGCACTGTGCATGAAGGAATCCTACACTTCACGCTAAGCTGGTTCTCGTGCACTCGCTGTGCCCCCATCTGTTATGGGCAAACGGTTACTTCTTTGTAAACGCCATAGTTGGTTGGTCCATGGTTGAATAAGACCCTTACGAGATTTTGTGACCCCGAGTGTAGCATTTCGCAAATGCCAATAAAAACGATCGAGGACTCTTAAGCTTCGTCCTTTAAGAGTGGAACGTGATAGCGTTATCGGGCACCGTTCGCATCGCCTTCTCATTCGCTTCTCATGCTCTTCATGCCAGTGAGCAGAAAGTGCGGCAGGACATGGCCTAGTCAGTAGCGTGTCTGGCTAGCAACCGAAGGGTGGTGGGCCTCGAATCCCGCCTAAAATTCTCATGTTTATTTAAGGCAAAGGAATTACTTTTTAAAGTTAAATCATTTGAGACACGTAGCGACCTTTAATTCACATTACATGATACATGTCATGTTTTTAATCACTTTCATTCCACGCGTGACGTCACGTTTCACGTGAGCGTTGTGGGTTGTTTGAAATTCCCGCAGGAGGTCATGTGGCTATGTCGTCATGACCCTATCGACCAATCAGGATTTTCCCGTCACGTCACCGACATCGGCTTTTCTGCGACACGAGCTCCTTAACGCTGTCGCGTTAAAACACAATGCACATAAGACAGCCAACATCTGCCGACTCAAGGATATCAACATATGTTTATCTAATAGGTTCAATTAGGTTTGTACAAAGGAGTAATGAGCAGAAATATTTATTTTCTTTAGAATAGCGTCTGCTGTTTTAGTAGCAAAGCAATTTGACAAGTTGAGTGGGACTGAGAACCTGGCATATTTGACGTGGATCGCAAAGTGAGTAGCACATAAAACCATACAATGTGCGCCCATACGAAGCCCTTGCAAAAGGGGGATTAAAACTAAACCCACTAGAAACGCTTTCACCCTGCTTTTGCACCATCTTTGCAGGAAGAAAAGTGCTACGTGCTACGTGAGATTTTCGGTGCTCAATTTTCAGATAATTAGATTCGGTCTGAACGTTCCAGGTTTTGTCGAAAATCGCTAATTTGTGACGACAATGACGATAACTAAAGGCTTAATAGCTCGACATTAATAAAGTTCTACAAAGCCAGAATTGTAGGTGATAGCGACCAACAGACTGAATTTAGTACACTGGTTAAGATCAAATTTACAGATGAAAGAGAGCGAATTTCTTCTGATAAATATCCACATTGTGAGCAATATACAATCGCGAACATAAATAGCTTAGGCAATAAAACATTACAAAAAACTTCAAGAATCTCAAGCAAAATCTTCCAATGAGCGAAACATCAAAGCGCGAGCGACTGAGACTGAACAAAAAGAGGAACAACGGCACTATAGATATTTGAGATCTCCATATTCACAAATAGAGAAATAGAAAACATATTTGGTTGAAGACGGGATCAGTTCATGTCGTCCGGATATGAGCTAGATAGAATAGGTTTTACCCTGGCAGCGTGAAATATAGCATTTGAAGTTGAAGTGGAGATCGACCTCGATCGAAAGTTCCCGCGATATTCACTGTCGACGCTCAAGAGAAAAGACTCTGGAGCCTCCACGGTGACGTTCTATGTTCGATAAGGTTCGACTTTTTTTTCTTCTCGAACGTTAGCGCAAAGTTCGACAAGCATTCGACGGAAGTTCGACTAATAGGCGCATGCGCGGAGATAGAGAACGACCTGACGTAGCCATAGTGGCATTATACTGTCGGAGGCGCTGAAAAACTAACTAATTATAAGATTATAAGCGTCACAGAATTGGAGCTTGCTGGTAATCTAGAGATGAAGGGAAAGCGATAAAATGGACAAAAAGAGGATAAAATTTGTTTCGTCCGTTTTGTCGCTTTTATTTCTTGTCGCCGCGAGATATGTTGACCTTAATATTTAGTAATCATTAGTAATATTGTTAAAAAAAGTCAGACTAAACTACTGCATAGTCTTTCATTTTTTGCAACTTTGAAATCTTTGTGTAGAAGTGACACCATCAAAGGCAGACAGAAATTCGCAGAAATATTTCAAAAGGTCGAAGGTTCGAGAGATCTGTCGAACCTCAGGTTCGACACAAGTTCACCACATCCACAGTGGTGTGTTTCTGCAAATAAAAGAATTGATTTTTTCCATCTGCTTCTCCCAGCGACAAAATCCGATCGTACTGCGCTTCAATCTTCAAAGTGATCGTGAAGGATCCTGTCAGCCACCCCTGCGGTTTCGCGTTACAAAGCAAAAAGACAGGCGAGCTTCAGACCCTACTCAAATGTCAAGCGGGACTCCATACAAGAGTTCGAAAAAGCTATAATATCAATATCTAAGCCATGGAAAAATTCCTGATGCGATCCAAATAAGACCAGAAAAATGATGACGCGTGGGGTGATTTTATACGCATGTATAAATGTGTCCATGATCATTGAAACTCTCACTACAACAGAGTTCAGTTCTCGCTTTAACGTTCTAAGAGTTCCCGATAGAAAATAAAAGCAAGCTTACAATGTGGTGGGAAACATTTTTAAGGGTTAGAAGTGGCGCTTATATTTCGCATAATTTTTTTACCCGACAGTCATAAGCGCTTTCAGGCGTGATCCGAGCACGCGTGAGTGCAGAACTGATTTTAAGGGCATATATCGCCTCCTTTAGAGACCGCTTTATAGGAATTTCATAGGCTCAAAGTGAGTGAGTGATCTGGTTTATTAGTCAGTACAATAAAGTCGAAACAATGTTTATCGGATAGCTAGTAAAAATTTGTTTTCATTTACACCACCAGAAAATAAAAACACAAAATTCGGGAGTATTTTTTTTTAATTTTTTTTTGTAGCAACACATTACAGCAAGGCCACCACGTGGATGGTACGTCTAGTCACATTAATGGCATGTGCAGATGCGCGGTACGGGCAGCCTGAAGATTTGGACACCTGGACAGCTCAAGAAAAGCAAGAAGCGTATTATGTTGACACATTTTGTTTCGTGATTTCCTTTTAAGCGCTTTTATCGGTCAATCCCACAATATCACGAGCTGCAGAGCGATAAGAAGATGCTTCGAAATCGACGGGCCCTGCCAATATCCTTATATTTTCAGTGAATATAGCCGGAGGTCGAAGGTTTCTGGCACACAACACGACACCTGAGTGAATTAGATGTGAAGCAGCAAAGACCCCCAGGGGCTCTATCAATTAAGCTTATCATAAATAATATTAAATCTGTATTTTCCGTGCCCACAAACAACTTTATACTCTATACTGTGTTGCCCACAAAGCAAACTAAAACGCAGCACTATATCGAACGATAAAATACACGCTACAATAAACATACAAACAACAGATAACAGAAACATAACAAGGCTACACAAAACCCGTCTTGCAATAGGTAGTTCGAAGACGCCCACCTTCGCGCATGAAACATAAACTGTTAATAATGACGATTCAAACCGTAAACATTTCCCCAGTACAAGCAGGTACGCAAACAGTTTATTTTAACAATGCTAGCCATGCTCAAAAGTAAAAGAAAAAATAGTTCAATGCAGGCGTTGCTTACGAGCCTGCATGTGGTATTTTTTCGTACGTTTGTAATTAGTGTGGTTTTCTTTTCGGGAGCGTTGGTATAAAGGTAGTTCTGTCACTTAATTTCAAATGTCCTTCTGTCGTCAAGAGGACGTTCGGAAATTGATGTTGGCAAAAAAGATTTCACTCAACAAAAACAATTTTTTTGGACACAGCATGGCTATATGTCACGTGCATTATTACAAAAAAAGGTAAAATAGTAAAAAAAGAAAAATGAGAAAGTAGTTCATATTTAGACAGCGAAAGGCTGGTCGTGGCAACACTGGTTTACGTTGTAGATGAGGAATTTAGCCAGTGCAGTAACTCTGCTAGCCTGGAGTCTTTAACGTGCATCACGATAGTAGAGATACAAGGGTGTAATAGAGATAGTAGCGATACAAGGGGATGCGATACGGGTAAGGGTGAGGACTGAACCCAGGTTTCCACGGTTCTGCAGCGCGAGCTTTCGTTCTACCGTGCGCGAACACACTCGGCCAACGATTCGCCTGGAAAATCGTCGCGTTGTCGTCAATTACCATGATCCCACTGTAGATCGCAAAAATGGTCTCTGCAATGAATGTCAGATTTGTATTCGGGCTTACTACAAGAATAACAAAGCAACAGCCTTCGGTCTGTTATGCAGTTGGGTATAAAGAAGCCAAGAAACCGCGTTTCCATTATTAACTGTGATAACAGTTAAATACGGAAACGCCGACCTGCCAGCGAAGGTTCGCCAGCAAGAGACATGTCAATCGTTGCCTTTTTGTACACCAAATTCAAACGAAAAACTTTGAAAAAACTAGCTGCGTCAAAAAATAGACTTATAGCACCCTCGGTGTGGACTATACAAATTAATTATGTTTGTATAATTTGCGAAGTGTATACCAGTAAATGCCAACATCAAAACAACAGGACTTCGTCGTTAGCACCGTTAGTAATACAGAAAACACAGGCAATGCTATTTTGAACCCAGATTACTTTTTAATTAGAAGAGTATTTTTCTACAATATTTTCATTTAACATCTTTAAATTATGTGTATGAGTTGCGTGCATGGCTGTCGAGATATGCCGACCCGAGTGCTGATTTTTGTAAATATTAGGCCATCATTACATCCAATTAGCTTATTTTACTTGAGGGGCTCAGTGTTTTTCCCAATGTATAGGTGCAACTGCAAAATATAAAAACAAAAGCAAATCTATTACTACAGGTATTAAAAAAACTGTTGGCTTTAGGGTCCGTGTTGGGGATTCCTATAACCTACATCTTTAGGAACTGAGTAGGCTTGCCATTAAAATGCAATTTCTACATTAGCGATGTTAAAACAAAAGATGTTGCCGCATTGCGTTTGATGTGATAAAATGCTTTAGATGGCACGAAAGTTTTGAGCATTTGGATATTACGTTTCTTATAAACAGTCTTAGGACCTTCATTCGTGCGAAAATTTGAAGCGCGATTGCAAGCGGGGTACGACTTCTGAATGCGAAAGCATTAGCTATCCCATGAGGCGGAGCCGGTGGCGTCTGTAACCGTGAAAAAACGCGAAAGAAATTGTCCATTCTCCTATAGACCGGCACGCGGAGCGGCTCTGTTTACCAACACGGCCGGAAGGCCGCGCATGCGCGGAAGCTATGTGGGCAAAAGCGGCCCGGCTCTCCGTGTTTTCGCCATTGCGTTGTGTGGCGTGCGCTCGTTGTTGACGTTGTAGGGACGCTTCTAGCTTTATTTGTGCGTCGTATTTCCTGACAACGTATGTCGTATGCTATGCCCGACTATTTGAGCTCGCTACCCGAGCCTGAACGGCAGCGGTATCGAAACAAACTGTGCGTGGACGGCGTTGCCTTCGAGGATCCGTACGCCGCAAACAAGGCCTGCTGGACTTCCGACGTGAAGTTGCTGCCACCGAAGTCGACGGCTCACGTCGTCGTTTATTTAGTTTTTTCGCCAAGCCAGTTCACGGCCGACACGGTGCAGGCGTACAAGTCTCTCGAGGCCTACGATTACTTCGAGTCGGTTTCCGCACTGCCGGCGGGATCAGCAGACTGTGGGTCTGCGGAAGTGTATTTATTAATTGATTAAATACACACAGCGTCTTCGAGTCAAGGTATGATATTTTTCCTACCCTCATGACCACAAGGCATGACAAGCAGTAACGCTTTGTCCGTTCTGCAGTCTTGGCGGTAACACGTTACAAGTAACGGCGTTACCAGGAACGCGTTACTTTTTTCAGTAACGTAGTAACCTACTCGTTACTTTTTCGACACAGTAACGGGTAACGTACTTACGTTACTATTTCAAGTAACGTAGCTACGTTACTCGTTACTACTTCCCAAGTCTCAAAGAAATTACACTTCAATTTTTTCTCGTGTTTTTAGGCGTGAAGCCATGTAAATTTCTGAGTTTTCTGCGTTTTTTCTCGTGAGTATTTAGGTGAAACCGTAAAAAGAGATAAAGTAATTATGTTCAGTTTCTGCATGAACATAATGTTTCTTGATATATGAGCTTATGCACAGCTGTATCGTCAAAACAGTAAAACGTGTTAAACCATAATTTAAAAAGTAACGCAGAAGTAACGTGCGTTACTTTTTATCGGTAGCGGTAACGCGTTCCTTTTATTTTTAGGTAACGTAGCTCGGTAACGCGTACCTTTTATTTGCAAGTAACGAGTAACGTATTTCGTTACTTTTTTTCGGTAGCGCCTACAACACTGCCGTTCTGTCGCCGATCCCGTTCTGCTTGGTAGCACGGGCGTAGCGAGCCTCCGACGAGCGCTTGGCCGGTGCTTTGTGCGCGAACACCCTGGGAACAAAATCCGGGTGGTCTCGATCAGACGACGGTTTCCCTGCACATAAGCAAGCCTCGGGACGGAGATTGAAATGGAAGCCGCACTTGCCTTCAAGAAAGTGCTTGCCGCACAAACGGTCGTTCGCGCGAGGCGACCATTCTTTTCGATCCACGAATATTATCCACCTTCTGTGCCTTTCAGAGTTCGCCGGGAACTTGTGGAAACTCACTCCGCTAATTTTTCTGTACCTTTCGGTGCAATTAACGGCTACACAGCTTCGCGGCATGCTGAAATGCTATGACGCCCATGCGAAACGCGCGGCCTTTTGCCCACACCACCCGGCTCCGGCGCGATCGCAGCGCCGCCGCAGCTCCGTGACGTCAAGCCCGCGTGTCGGTCTATATATTGGCTGAGCAAAACGGCTCGTAGATAGCCATTGGCGGCCGCTTCACGAGAGCGCGCGCTCGGCCGCAGCTCTCGTGTCAGGCGTTGCAAGAGGAAAGTGAGGAGGGGGGGGGGGGGGGGGCCTGCGGCCGCGTCTGCTCCTCTCGGCACCGAGGAACATGGCGGCGCCTGAGACATCTAGTCTAGATAGTCGGCGGACGCAACATCGGCAGTAGCGAAAGGTGGCCGTCCACGCCAGCACACCGCAGACGAACTAAGGGAGCGGAAAGAACGACATTCATACTTTCGCATTAGCCCCCGGCAACCTCTAACACGATATCGCGCGGCCGAGCGTGAGGAGCGGGAAGTTCCAGCTACCCCCTTGTACCCCCCCCCCTCCCCCAACTACGGGCCTCCGGTCACACCTAACACGTGACCCAAGAGGGGGAAGAGAGGGGCTGCCGAGCGCGCGTCACTCTCTCTTTAGTTGCATGTTTTTCGCGGTCACAAACAAGGCCCGCATTAGTTGCCCGTTCTGCGCGGTCACAAAGAACGCCGGTGGCGCTACCTGGGGCAGTTAAAGGGATACTCCAACAAAATTTGAAATATACCCGTCATGTTCAGAAACAGGCTGAATATGAACCACAATATCCGTAAATGACAATCGCACGTTTGTATTTGGAGCCTGATGGCTGTATTTTTCGTTATAAGCGGCCCACTCTGGCAATCGCTGGGAGAGCAGCCAGCGGAGAGCACGTCACATCCGGCGCACTCGTGACGTAGTTTGTCTCGGGATAAGCAAAGCTGCGTAGACGCTGACGTCGTCAAGGCGCCCTAGCCGCTCAAGCCGCCGAAACGCTCGAAGCACGCTAGCGATCAGGCCACCGCAACTGACGGCAAAGCTGTTTTTCTGTGAATATTGAGTGAAGGGTTCATATTCTATAGTCTTGTAGAGGGAGAATAGTGACGTCTGGGACACACACAAAAAAGAGTCCCGTTGAGGGGGAGTTCCTCGCTTCCCTCTTCTCTTGTGCTGGCCGTAGAGCTGTCGGGATGACGGCAGGTTCAAAGCATGTATAGTTCTAGGCGAGACAGTTATCGTCACTACTGATCAAGGTTCCTAGACGGGCATTACAAACGAGGCTTTAGCGACATCCGCCAGGTAGCTCTTCGCTAATCGTTTAATTTGTTTTAAAATTACTTTTCGTGTCTTTTTTAACAAGATATTGGTGTGTCCGATGTGATACTACTCCTTTGAACTCGTATAGACCAAAAATAAAGCGCCGAAATTTCTGTAGTGGTATCCCTCTAATGATTTCGCATTAAAAACAAAACAAAGAGATACGAGGAATATTAATTAAATTCCAACAAAATTATTGTAGTGTGCTTTACTCTAGGGTCTAGGCAGTTACGGAGCCATTGCAATATAACGCCAGCCCACCTTTGAGTTATTCCATTTACCTTCATTAACCCCTTTTCCAGAGAACCCCTATTTGGGGCGAAAGTAGCGAGGTGGCGAGCTCTTGTTTAATTATGTTTCGATGACAGAGGCCACATCGTAGAATACGGGGAAGCGGGGGCGGAGACGGTGATGAAGCGACGCAATTCTGTAGACGGGTGATTTCATCTGGGCGCGAAATGCGACGACTCCAAAGGGCTTCCCATCGTTGGCAACCTGGCATCGTTCTTGGAGCTGGGCCACGGTAGTCTGGTTGCGTGAAATCAGCATGGCGAAAGCCTCCTCGGCCATTCCCTTTATGATGTGGACTACTCGTTCCGATTCGGATATGTCAGGGTTGACGGGCTCACACGGAGACAGTACGCATATCCTCCATGCGTACTTGTATCCTCTCTCCTCTATGCGCGCGTCGGTGTTTTCGAGCCCAGACTGAGCGCGGTTCAGGAGCTTGGAAGTGGCGTCCTCGTTGCGGCTGACAGGTCATTCGCAGACATCCGAGAAACTTGCCTGAAAGGCATTTCACGAGGCAATTTAAACTTCATGATTATCGAATTATATCTTTGGCGGCGTCGTGAAGGTAGAAGGCGGCGTAATATATATATATATATATATATATATATATATATATATATATATATAAAGGGGGCGCATCCGTACCTTCAACCAATTTAGTGTCAAATTTACATACCTGCAGGGCAAACTAAAAACAGAGTCAAAGCTTGGAGCGATGTCGGGTGCTGGAATCCTGGAAACCGATCTCTGTTGACCCGTGCTGCGTTTCGGCACGAGGCTTGCCTCGTGCCGAAACACGAGACTATTTTGCCGGCAGCCGGCAAAATAGCCCGGGAAAAAGAATGCCGGCAGTTTCGGACGGCGCGTGTATCACTGGGGAGCTCGTTAACATCCCCCCGCCTGCGTTCCGCCGCTTCGCGGCGACAGTATGCGGCTGCTCATTAGGAAAATATTGACCCAATTGTTCCACCAGGATCATGCCGCTTCGCGGCGGCCGCCAGCGGCCCAAGCCCGCTGGGCCGCCGGAGTCCGAGCGAAGTTTCGTCGACAACATTCGTTTTCATTTGTTTACTACTTTTTTTTCAGTGTTAATACTAAAAAAAAAAAAAAAAAAAAAATAGATATGTCGTAAATATCGCCAAATGCCTCTACAAAAACAAAACAAATATTGAAAAAAAAAGGCGCTGTGTATCGAACCGGGGTCCTGCTGCGTATGAAGCAAGCACGTTACCACTGAGCTACTTTGCAGCTTCGATAACCGGTTCACAATTCGTTTTATACGAGACCAATGGGACACAACTGCCGGCACTTTTTTTCCCGGGTTTTTGTGCCGGCTGCCGGCAGAATATCCACTTCCTTCATATTATGATGTTTCCTAACCGGCTTGCCTCATACCTTGCTCCTTGCAAAGGTTACCATCTCGCAGACGGCACAAACCACGATCCCCTGACAGCCGGGCTTCGCGGCGCGACAATCGCTCGAAGCGGGGAAACGGCGTTATGTAACGAAAGACAAAGGACATCTATACCACGAATGGGCAAAAGCCGATGCATAGGCGTGGCGAACGTAAACAACGGTAGAAAAGTGGAGTTGCTCGCCGCTATGAGATGCGTGCCGCAAACTCGGTAATCCGCGGGCGTATCCCTCTCCTGCCGCTCATACTTTCTCTAACTTGAGGACACTGTCCCGCGGTTCATGCCGACAAAACGATCAGACGATCGTCGCTACAGCCGAGCGCGGCACAGTTTACCATTGCTCTCGCCATGCAGGGTCGAAGAGTCAACCACCAGCATGGTGGATACCGGTGTTCGATGTCATGATGTGACGTACGTGCAATGCCTAAATACCGGGTGTTATTTTTTTTATTCTTGCAGATTTGTTTTAAAAGAAGCCGTGAAAACTACACTTTTGCGGTTTGTGCGAGTGAGTTATACGCCCAGGCGGACAATCGTAGTTTTCTAATCTTTGCGATAAGTCGGCTAATTAATTAAAATTCACTAATTTACTTTTAATTAGTGGAAATAGACATATGGTTTCAATTAGGAAACTTGCCGAGCCGCCGTCCGGAGACCCATGAATCAGTAATTTTTATGTTAGACCCTGAGCGCGTGTGAAGCGCAGTAGTGCGCTGAGCGTTGCCACTCGTGGACCAGGCACAAGGCGTCAGTGGCTAGATAAGGAGACGGGAAAAATTGCAGGGGCGGGCGCCCGACGGCGGACACCACTCAGCTTGTGCCCTGCTCCACGAGTGGTAACTTTCTCTCGCGCTGAAGATGCTCTGTGAAACAATCGGCTATGACGCAGACGACGCCCAGCGTTTCTCATTGGTCCCGCTGTGTCCGGTTCACCCAATTTCACTAAAAACAAGTGGTGAATTTCAACCGTCATTGTGGAAATTATTCTATTGCAAAAGATTAACCACCACATAATGATCCCCCTGGGCGGATGTACTGACGTCTGCATTTACCGCATAAGGTCGTAGGTTATCATGGTTTCTATTATACAAATCCATAAGAATTAAAGACCTGCAATATATCCAGGCGCCATCAGGGTCTGATAATCTGCACTAATAGAACATACCTAGATACGGTTATATAAAAGAACTGGGCAGATCTGGCTCATATATAAGGCCTATATCAACTGATTTGCCTGATATCGCCAGATCTCCGCTGCAACCCCTTACTACTGACCAGTATCTGCATTTTTTATACTCAAGTTCGACGATATGCCATTTTCGTAAGGGCACACACACACACACACACACGCACGCACGCACACGCACGCACGCGCACACGCGCACACACGCACACGCACACGCGCGCACGCACGCGCGTATACACACACGCTCATACGTGTGTGTGTGCGTGCGTGTGTGTATATAGGCCAGCCTATGCGTACATGCCTGGAGCAGGTACAAGGCGAGCATTTGCGGTAACGGCGCCCGCGCGACCTTTCCAGCACCTTCATGAGCGCCCCAGCGACCTGTAGTACCGTTTTCCCTCGATGTGTTTTAAGACCTTTGGCGTCGCCACAACTCACGCTTCCCACGCACCAAAATATGTTGGCGTCCGACGAGCGGTTTCGATGACCGTCGCGCATAGGTTACAACATCAAACTACGTTCATCTATTGCCACCTGCGTTAAATTAGCCCATTATCGTGTAGTATAAGGAAACTGCCAATTAGTACCGCCGCACCTTCTGACGTCCGCCATCTCCTTTGAGGAATGCGTTCCAGAAAATAGTTCTTTTAATATTAAACACACCAGCTTACGGGATTTTACCCTTTATCGCATAAATAACGATGTGACCTTGATTATTGAGGGTATCCCATTTTGTAATCTGACCGGGTTTATCTAAAACCGGAAGATGCTGATCCGTATATTGCGCAGTGATTCTAGTACCCGATTGACTAGGCGGGCAGGGACACGTGTATTGGTGTGCATGTCGTTGCGACGAGTCGGCTAATTAATTAAAATTTGTTAATTAACCTTTTAGTTAGTGGAAATAAACATATGGTTCCAATTGGAAACTTAGAGGCGTCATCGAAAACCACTAAATCAACTCTTTTTAGAACGACTTGAAGCTCGTAGGAAACTCGAGGGCGCGCCAAAGTTACCACTCGTGAAGCAGGCGCAAAGCTACAGTTGCGGAACGCGATAATGATCTAATCATCCGCGTTCCGCCACTGCTGGCTTTGCGCCTGCTTCACAAGTGGTAACTTTGGCGCGCCCTGAGTTTCCCACGAGCTTCAAGTCGTTCTAAAAAGAGTTGATTTAGTGGTTTTCGATGACGCTCTCTAAGTTTCAATTGGAACCATATGTTTATTTCCACTAATTAAAAGGTTAATTAACAATATTTAATTAATCAGCCGACTTATCACAACGATTAGCCACCCACATAATGTACTCCTGGCCGTATAACTCACCTGCACAAACCGTATCAGTGCATCTTTTACGAACTTTTTAAAATAAATCTGTTCGAATTAAAAATGAACACCCGGTAATATATCTATAACCGAAAGTTGAGGAAGTCCAGGAAAGGCCTTTACTTCACCAACATTTCAAGCGGGGACCGCTTTTCTTCAGGGTGGGATGAATGGCTTTATATATATATATATATATATATATATATATATATATATATATATATATATATATATATATATATATATATATATATATATATATATATATATATATATACTGATATATACGGTATATATATACGGTATATACTTTTCGTCATCCTGCGCTACGTTTTTTATCTCTCCTTTCTCTCTCTCTCTCTCTATCTCTCTGTATATATATATATATATATATATATATATATATATATATATACAGAGAGGAGATAGAGAGAGAGAGAGAGAGAGAGAGGAGATAAAAACGTAGCGGAATGATGACGAAAGTATATACGGCAGAAAACGCACTGGAGACGGTTGTTGGGAGTTTTTAAAACATATTATTGGTAAAGTTCGTCGACGTTTCGGACTGAGACAGACCTCTTTCCAGGTCTGTCTTGAAAAAGGTCTGTCTCAGTCCGAAACGTCGACGAACTTTACGAATAATATATTTTAAAAACTTGACACTAACCGTCTCCAAGTGCGTTTTCTGTCGTATATATATATATATATATATATATATATATATATATATATATATATATATATATATATATATATATATTTGTTTTAAGTCATCATACCGCAACTACGTCTTCCTTATGACAGCCAGAGAAAAAAGTTCCGTTCTATATTTTGTATCACCTTACGTCCGAGTGCTACCAACGCCACGAGCCAATCTGGGTTCAATCAAGCTTCTCGGGAGTACTCTAGATGACGATCGATATTTTCTTGTTTCTATACGTGTGCTACCGCCAACGAATCCAATCAGGCACGAATAATGAGTCACGACATCACATTTTAGTATGTGCGTTTGTGTACGTGTTGCAATTAGATTTTGACCCCGCTCCGACGTAAGATGAAACGGAGTATAGGGAACAATTAAATTAGGGTCGACCGACACTCCATACAAAACTGTGCAAGCGATCGTGTATTAGTGCATTTTTAGTGAAAACATGTAGGTTCTTTCCATTGAATGAACTAATAAATGCGAATAAGCCCAATCGCCGGATTTTGAAGAGCTCACTGAAACTAATCGAGTTGAGTACGTAGAAGGGATGGCCGAAATTCAGCGATAGTCTGGGTGCCTGGGTTTCGACCTAAAATCATATTACACACGCTCTGTCATGTTGGATTTAATCGCACATTGGGCAATGCTGCTAATATTAAATTGGGGTACATTCCGGTGCTACAAAATTTGAGTTTTTGGGATGCTCCTGACTTGAAGGTTGATTCTGCATCGCAAAATAAAAACATAACGATTTCAAATCGCAAAAAATGTGTTTCGGGCGATGTGTACATCGAATGCACAACATCTGTTTATAACATGATTGTCCTATATGAAAAAACAAAACAACTAAGAAATGATAAAACTAAGATCTGTCTTGTGAACCCATTAGAAAGTAAATTTTAACTTACAACAGTTGCGCAAATAAATGAAAAAAGTATCGTACAGGACACGCAATGCAGGACACAATTAATCTCAATTTTGAATTGTTCTTTCTCAAAATTTACTTCTACAGTACTCGAAAGGCACCACCCAAGTTGGTCGCGCAAAATAGTCTAGTCCACTCGTCGGTAGGTTTCATGGCGTGCTTTAAGTCACGCGATAAAATCTGAGCAAATGGGTGATCCTCCAATCCGGTGGTCTATACCATGCTATGAACCATCAGCACAAATGTGAACGACTAAGTCTAACATTCTCTTACCGCAGTGCAATGACTTCACGTTGAAACTTACGAACAGCCTTAAAGATCGTTCAGTTCTAGGGTAACATCAAGTTCTAAACTTGCCCTTATCTTAAGTACTCTACTCGAGATACTGTATTCCAAATAATTTTGGTAGTAGTTGGTGTCTTAGAAACATATTTGATCGAGAGTATTTCCTACTCTATCTTAATTACATTTCTCAGTATCTTGCACCTACTTTCTTAAATACATTTTTCTTTGAGAACATTCCGTAGAAATGGACCATTTTACAAAAATCGCCAGTTCAGGAGGTTCTTGGTATGAAAATCCATGAGCACGTACATCCTCAAGCGAGCGCTAGGCACTTCCTCTACCAAAGAAGCAAGATCCTGTTGGTCTAGTAAGTGTGCAGTGACCTAAATTGGGCTCCTCTGAAGTCTTTCTTATTCCTATTGGGGTTTATCTTTTCGCCCCCAAACTTGCCCTAAGACGCTTCTTCCCTCTATTTCCCTAACTCCGCGCCATTTTTTCTGTTTATTCTCGGAATTCTCGAACCCCATTTTCTGTCAGGTGGCACCAGTTATTTCTAAAATGGTGCATTTTTGACTGAAATAGAACCGGCAACAGGCCCACAGGAGCCAAAGCAGAACCGATGGCAAGCTTCAAGGGGAAACGACCGAACACATAACAAGAAAACAAAGCCAGGACCATAGATGCAGGCTCAAACTGCAAAAACAACAAAAAGACAAACACTGAAGAAATGGCACAAACTAAAAGCCGCGCACACACACACAAAAGACTCATGTATTCGGTTAAGCCTCAGGAACACCTTCTGTGTGTGTAGTGTGGGGGGGGGGGTGCTTGCTTGATTTTTTTACGAGGACAGAGAATGCAACGGAACCGAAAACTAGCTAAGAGAAGGATGCAGCTCTCAAACGTAAAAGTCCTCGCAGAGTTCTCTGTGCTGTTCTGTACAGGCTTCTATGGAGCTCACAGGGAAAATTGACAATCGTATGAGTTGACAGCAGGAGTTCCTCCGTGTCACCTTTGTTCTTCAAGTTTCAAGTGTGGCCCCTGGTAATGTCCGGGTCATTAATTTACTGGAACAAGGCGCGGCACGTAACCCACGTGAGCCCTCCTTTGTTGTTAAGCGCATTCTTTTGCGTATAGTGTCTTCCGAAACGTCTTATAACGCGAATTCCGGAGATATAACGACTACGGCTCTTAGATAAAACAGCGCGTCAAAAGTGCACACTCTAAAATTGCGTTAAGATGTGCTTTTCAGTACTGTGACTATAGGTAAGAGCGACCAGTTCTTTCTCATGATTGCTTTAACGGAAAAGCACGTTTTGTATTTTGGATCTGGTTAGAAGCATTCTGGTGCCACTGAAGTCATTAGAAATTGCACAATTCGGAAATCTGTTCGAAAGTATTTGGAACTACAATACGGAGTACTTGTACTAATATATTTTACAGAAAACAAAGTTGAGTAGTACTCTAAATACTTTCATGAAGCAGGTAGTTTACATAACTCATCTTAAATACTTTTTGTCGAGTATCTTGTCCAACCCTGCGTCAAACAAACGTGCCTAAAATTTCACAGAGCTATGAAGTCTTGCCTACCATTCTAGGAGGCGCTAAAACGACCAAATCATACGATTACGTGTTATTTTCATCACGTCTGGGACGATGTACGCACAATATTTCGTTACGCAACTAGATCCGGTACCAGAAGATCCTCACTAGAATATGAAGCAAGCATTCTGGCACTCCCGTTGAAGAGAACTGAAAGGCGTCAACGTTGTTTGCGGCTCCTAAGTGCTCCCTTCAAGACGCCGTCAGCCTGAAAGCTTAAGCCGCGTGTGGAAAGGAAAGTTAAGGGGTATTACATGACGTTTCGGGGGGGGGGGGGGGGGGGGAGATCGGGCGCCACATTACAGCGACCACTTTTTGTGTTTTTTTAACGGTGCGATGACAAATTAGAAACACCGAAAGACCCGAGCATACCTAGGGACTGGCGCTAAACCCTCTCTTCGACTTGCAAACATCTTTTTATAAATTATGGGAAAGAAAGTGCAAGGTCGCCGCGTTTTAATATGCAAATGGCGTTCCCAAAGCGTGCGATGAACCAGCTTTTGACGCGCAGGATGACTCCCAGCGGCATAAATTCATCCCGGAATAGTTGTACCCTGATGGCAAAAGCCGCCTTTTGATTGTTTTCTTTTTTTTGTTTTGTTTTGTGTGTGTGCTTTTTTTTTTAATGTGTGCGTAGATAACTTGGTTTTACTTTGCAATGTGGTTGGCTCAAAGACTGGATCCTGTAGAACTTGATCTGGCGCAATGCACGCACGGCTTGCCGGGATTACGATGTGGCAGAGTAGAGGGCGATTCACACACTTGCGTGGAGTCCGACCGTGTGCAACTGCAACGGCTTGCCGTGGTGGCAAGAGCTGCGTCGGCTCAAAACAAATATTTGCTACAGATGTTGGAGCCGATGCAGTTTTGCCATAGTAACCTACGTCGCAGCCGTACGTGCTGCTAGGCACTGCGCAGCAGTGCTCTATAGCTAGCGCTCCGCCTTGTCGGCGTGTCTTTTATTCTTCGAATTGGTGGGTAGTTTTCGGCATCACTCCTCATTAATAAACACAACACCTTTCGGGGCTTTTTTCTTTTTCTTTGAAGAGAGCTACTTTGTCGATTCCTCGGTACCCAACAGAAAGATCGCCTTGGTGAATATCATACAGCAAAGTCAAACGATTTTGTCACTGCAGTCGGCAGCCGTGAATTACTTCATACCAGACCAGCGTTTGTGGCATTAAAATCCACTTTTCTTTTAGTTCACCCTGTTCGTAAAAGTGGCAATTCACAAGTACAATTTCTAATTTTCTTCACCTAACTAATTGTGGTCCCTTTTGTAGTGTATTAAAAAAGTGTGAAGGTATTCCTCTACAATAAGACTCAGGACATGCAAACCTTAGTTGTTAAAGATTACAAACATGCTTTTTTTTAGAACACGAAGAAAGCAGAAGACAAGCTTCTATAAACCAAAGTGCTGCGAAAACCAGAGCAAGTTTTAAAATCAAGTGCACAATGTGTGCTTTCGACCAGAAAGACCTCAGACTTGTCAACAAAATGCATCTCGAGCGGAATGTTCAAACCCGAAGTTCCGTTTGTCAATCCGCCCTTTGTTAGTACGCAACAAAAAACTCCTCGAGTACCCGAACATGTCGCGCCATGCAAATGGAGCTTCTGAAATAAGTATGACTTTTACTTTATTTTCATCATCGCGCATTTCAACATCGTTGCCTTTCAAGATGTCTGCACTGTCAAGAATCGCTACAAAGGCACATAAAAAAGGGGAGTTGTGGACAGCCTAATAAAATGCAAGTAAATGTTGAGGCCCAAAAGGAGCAAATGCTCTTAGGAGACGGGTGAATCTGAGGTGCCTATTTGATGTCGTATGCATCCTGATTTTACCAAAATGTGGTTCAGCGCGACTAACTAGCGCATACAACTTCAAGACACCTATATAGGTGTAACCGGCCCTTTATCGGATGGCTATATCTCGATGAAAGTGAAAATTCGCAGGCGAGATGGTAAATTAACTTCATAATAAAAATAACAACGAGACTGGGAATAAATAATATAGCTGACAAGCACACACACTGTATCGAAACACAACTGCGAATTTTAGTTCACATCGTAACTTGTGTACATTCGTCCACCCACCTCGAAGGTTACTACCATTTTTGCAACAAGATAACAATGAACACAAGCAACAAACATCTTGTTTCTTGTGTTCATTGTTATCTTGTCGCGAGGAGAGTCGTAACCTTCGATGGGGTGGACGAATATATAAAAGTGATGATATGAAATAAAATCAGTAGCTGTGTTTTGAGGAGGAGTATGTGCTTGTCTGTTATTTTATTGACTCTCAGTTTCGGGTTTCTTAATATGGAGTTTACATCTCACCTTTTTTGATTGGTGTTGTTGCAGTATTACACCTTTTTTCAGGCAATTTTGTAGTTTCTGCTTTCGAAGGATTACAACTTTGCTGAGGGTGTTCTTAAAAACCTGCGCCATTATAATTCGTATGCCCGAAGCGTCAAACGTAATGAAACATTGTTTTATCTCTTCTTTATAGGGCTATACATTTTTTCTGTTGTATCAACTTTTTTAGATATCAAATTGAAAGGGCCTTGGAGAGGACTTGAGTATACAATGTTTTTCATTGTTACAGAACGCTATTCGTGACTCCAACTGTCTATAGGTGGCGCCACACGTTTTCCAAAACGGGGTTTATATGGAGGCTCCGAGATGCGTTCTGGTATATCAGTTGCTGAGCCTGACTGGTCTTCTGACTCCACTCAGTGACTCAAATTATTCCCCTTGATACGAGGAGGCTAGGGTTTGATGCAAGGGGTCACCTCTTTATTGGTGAAAACAAAAACTGTGTTTAGGGTAAAATTTACTCCAGGAGACACGTTTGAAGTCAGGAACAAAACCGAAACTAACTTCTTTTTTGGAGCTAACTTCGATTCCTCGCCTAACTCAAGATATGTCTCACAGCGTAATTACTGATCTGAATACATTGTTCGCTATAACTTTATTTTGTAAGATACGTTTCCGATCCAGGCACTTCAATATATTTTAGAGTGTTCGGTGTCCCTTTAAGCCAGGGTAACATACGCTTATAGATCATACAAAAGACAGTCTGCATACAGATTCGAACGTGAGTCAACACAAGATCTGTGCTGTCGCGAGCAATGAGTTCAAGAAGAAAGCTTAGTCACGCTGCATTCGAACCACGGATATTTTGGTGACTCGTGTTTGGAGACTGACATTTGGAATGATGTATGAGCAGATGTGACTCCGGCTTTAAAGACAGGGTCTTTCATACTCCTTAGAGCTAACATCAAATATTGTATTTATTGAAAGCATCAGTGGTGATGTCTGTGTATTTTCTTGCTGCTTTTTTCAATCAGGTAATTGACATGTGAAATAATAAACTGATGTTCTTTTACATGTGGTTTGGGAGCATCTAGATGATTCATTGGTTCAGTATTATTCCCATCACAAGAATAACAGAATCAATCCAAATTTTACGAAATAGCGCCACTTGTGAGAGTTTCAAAGATGTTCACAAAGCATAAAATAAAACGCTGTTCTCACTGCAAAAAAGTAAAAAATGAAATCCAAGTTTGACGGCAGAAGTGTGTTGTTCTTTTAAGGCAAGGCGTGACGCATAGGACTTTATATTACATCCAGGGTTTATGTCTATCTTGATAAGGATGTCGGAGTTTTTCATATGCAAAAAAGAAAACAAAATTAGATTTTTCTGTAAAGACAAATATGGCTAAATGGTTTATTTTGGTGATTGTGGCGTTTATTGGAGGCCTACATTACCGCAATTTGCACCATCAATAACAATTAAGATATTTTAATTCGTGATTTTTCAAGCCCTTATAAAATTTGCTGCTTATCATCTAATTTAAAACGCGCGTACAACTATGGTAATTCAAAGTTGGCGAATTATCGTCACTGCTGCAAATTGCAGCATGTATAATAAACAGGTTATAAAATACAAATAGTATAAAATCCATGGAGAAATTCTACCTAGTCTGAGAAATCCATGTAAAATGCATTGATTGAGGGTAAACCATACGGGGCTATCAGACTCGCGACTTTTGACAATCGGAAAACATCCAAATTCGCCGCCAACCCCTCCGGACCAATCGCCCCGAAATACAAAAAGCGGATTCCGTTGTTCTTTTTTAATTACAAAACTTCGTTTGCTTCTGTACGCAGTACTAAAGATCTTTGGAGTGGTACAATCCGATACCGGCTGCAGCACTCCATTGGGACAGTGAAGAGTGTTGTTTGCATTCCGAAATGACTGTTCCATGATCGCGTGCAGTTCCGCACGTGCCCACTCAACAGGAAAACCGGGGGACCCTTACTAGAGCGCTTCCCGTTTCCGCCACAAGAGGGCGAGCAGCGAGCTGGCGAGCAGTGAACAGTTTCAACATTCAAAGTGTCATGCATAAGCATTCGCTTTCGTTTGAAAAACAAACACCTTGGTCGAGGTGCATGTCTGGCAGCCATACTTATGGTGAAGGATGGGCAGAGCTCAAGGTTATTTTATCCTGTAAGCCTTACACAGCACATCTGTTGCACTGCACAGAAAAGGTGCGCGAAAAGAGAGATTCATGTATCACAACCACACACTGGCACATTTATACACAAACATCCCAGGCAAGCCTTGGTTTCCTAATAAAAACAACTTTTTATGAATAGTTTTCACAGCTCAACAGTAAAAAGCCGCTAAATTTAGAAGAGGTACACATGCCACTGTAATGCAGTTGATTTCTTTCATTTGTTCATAAACGCTATAAACAAATAAAATAACAATAAGAAGAGAGTTCTTACATTTCTTCGACAGACTATTGGCGACGAATTGTTTCGGTTGTGCCCTATATATGGTTTCCGTTCATGACGTCATGACAAGAATTTGCCTCGCCGTGACGTCACGATTTGTAATTTCGGCTAGTTACTATGAGTTGCGCACTAAGTTTGATGCTCAGTGCAAAGAATCACGAGAGAAGTCCGTACTAGTGAAAAATATTGTATGAATAAAAATAATGTAGTCCAATGAACGCGCATGCTTATATATGATCATATAAGAACCTTATAAGAACATATAAGAACTATATAAGCTTATATAAGAAGTGAGAAACTTCTTATCAGTTTCTTATAACTTCACATATATCTTGTATGGTTCTTATATGTTCTTATATGATCGTTCTTGATCACATGCGTTTATTGAACCAAGAAATTTTTCATACAAATAAAATTTTCACTAGGGTCATCACATTTTATAAATTAAACCGTGAAAGTTGAGTGACATTGATCATATTTCTGCCGATGAAAGCAACATTATTTCACATCAAAACATCATAGATATGCGTTTGGTCAATCACAACCCTAGCAAAAAAATACTTATTTGTATAAAAAAGTTTTGTCCAATGAGCGGATATGATTAAATAAAATCATATGAGAACCATATAAGAACCATATATGAGAAGATATGAGAAACTGACAAACGTTTCTTATAATTTTTATAGTATTTTTATATGTTCTTATCAGATTCTATATGATATTATTTGATCATATGCGCTGATTGAACCAAGAAATTTATCATAGAAATAAGATTTTTCACTAGGGAATCCGACCATAGCCGACGCTTTTGGTCGCTTTTGGACGCTTTCTTCGACTGAGATGTTCCACTTTTGTGCGTTTTGTGCTTGTCCCCTTACTCAATGGTCGTCTCCTTTTTCAAAGATGTGCTATCGCATGGATCCTGCATCCTCCCAGTGTCTATTCAGAGGTCGCTGTGGTTCTTGAAAGACACCGCCAACATCAGTATGGTCCAGGGCCACTGACCTTGAAGAATGCGGCTCTTCGCTTGGGGAACGGAGATGCGTTCATTGCTATCTGTTTAGTTTTCAACTGACGCCGGGACTACGGGTTCGGTTTGATGTCGCTGGAACTGTTCCACTTTATTTGGATAGGGGTGCTGACGGGTGTAGGTTTTGTCCACCTCGCAGTCGCAGAAGGTGCCTCAGAAAATCCTACCACTTCCAGAGTAAAATGCAGATTCTGTGAGCCTTTTCTCTACTTTCGTAAACAAAAGCTGAACTAACAAACAAGGTGAAGCTGCGTGTCTTTTTGGACATTCTGCTAGTTAGTGCTGCGGCTATAAAAAAACAGTCTTCAACATTTCACGTACCTATCGACCACAATCAAAATTAAAAAATGCTCAATTACTCTCGCTGTGGCATGCATTTTTCCACGTTGTGAACACTAAGGGTGTATTGAGCCTCATTCTCTTTCACCGATAATCACCGCTTTTAGCCTCATCACGAGTTGTCCAACTGAAATATACCGGTGTCTAAAAAAATACCGAAAATCACCCGCCGATTTTTCTCACTAATAAGACACCGGAAAATGCACACCTTACGTATAACACATTCTGTGTTAAAATAAATTTATGGAGGAACAACATTTGTCCAAATTTATCTTAAACATAATTTTGTTTATCGTTCTAACAAGAAGTAATTTCTTCGACTTATTGCGGCTGAGGAAGGAACATGAAATAAATTACTTTCTTGTAATATCTTTGCTAGTCAGGAAAGGTCTGACCCAGCTCGACATACTACGATCCTTCAAACGAAGAGTAACGTGCTTTCATTTTAGCTTATGATTAGGACTTAAAGACATGCTAAGCTTGAGCGAGGTGGAGTCTGTTGAAAATAATCAAAAACAGCGCAATAAAAAATGAACAAGGAAAAGAGCAGACACAAGTCAGCCTCTGTTTGTCGTTTGTGTTCCTTCTCTTTGTTTAGTCTTTTGTGCGCTATATTTTTATTGCGTTTGGGGGCTTATAAGAATAGGGACACCTTCTTTTCCACCGTCTCAGAAGCCATTAATGTCAACGTTCGTTTTTGTTCTCCGCGGGTATAATGTTCGAAGCTTCGCCGTAGCGTAATATTTTGGCCTCAGAAAGTAAGCCACAACCATAGATTATCTAGCGTCACACAAGCCCACTCTGCGTCTCCTCATTCCGCATATACCGCTCAGCTGGCATCTAAAACAAAATACACTATTAACCTCGATTGACACAAGAAAGGCCGTCAATCTTGCTTCCGAGAAGAGGTCAGAACGGAACAATATCGCCCGGACCCCAGCTACACTCCGTCTTACCCTACCATGAACCGCAGCAGACGTTACCAGCCACCGCAGCCAATCCAGCGGTGCGAACGTATCACGTGACTGTGCTTCCCGGCCGTCCACGAGCCCCTCGAAGGTCGCGCGACAGTTTCACGGCATGGGATCTGGCATTGATGTCTCCAAGCGCCCTCTGCAGTTCACTGTAAGGAGAAAGGCAGTAGAGCTAAACGCTACCTCGATCTCCCGCCATGCTGAGAGACAAGACGAACAAGAAGCGCGGTGGCGCCACTCGTCATAGCACTCCGCCGCCGGCCAGCGATAGCGGAGAATAGTGTTACCATAAATCTTGCTTAGAAAGCAGCGCACTTGTCCGGCCGACGGCATTGTTGCGATCGAAACTGGGGAAGAAGCACGGCCGGCTTCGTACGTCCATTCGCCCGCATAACGGCTTCCGCTGTCTCTCTCTCTCCCGCTCTCTTCGCTTCTCTTTACCCTCTCCTCCCATTAGAGTTATCCTCTTCTCCCCTTTTCCCCCCGACGTCTTCCTTTACGAAGGAGGGGCTGTGTGCGAGCTGCAGACCTCGCGATCCCTCTCTGTATCGTGTTCCCGCATTCGGATGGCCATCTGAGAGCAGGATCCGAGCAATCGGAGTCCCTGGTGTCCTTCTTCTGAGTGTTTGCGTGAGGTTGTGTGTGTGTGTTTGTGTTTATCTGTGTGTGTGTTTCTGTGTATTTATCTGTGTGTGTGTAAACAGGACGTCCCTGTTCAGCGGGGTCAGGGGGTTGCCCCTGGGCCCCGCTGAAATGATTATGTTCCGAATGTATCTTTTGTATTTTGGCAAAGATTGCAGCAAGAGGCCTAAGCTGCGCCATATAAACTGAACGGGGCCCCGTCTCTGAAAGAACTTTCAGCGGCCAGTCTACCCTCGTTGCGCTTCACGGCTCCCCTTGGTCCAAGAGGTGGATTTTGTAGTGCTTTCCCTAGCTGAAGGCAAGTATAATCAACTCGAAAAAAAATCTTAATTTTTTTGTTTACCTCTCCTTTGACGTTTTGTTGTTATTTTTTTACATAGATTATCGGACGCTTTGTTGGACACAGGGGACGGTGAAGCTGGCTACAAAAATTCCTCGAGATATCCGGGGGAAGCGAAAGACGACTTATGAATGCCTAGATTAAGCAAAGCACGACAAAGCACCACAACAACCTAGAAAAAAGAAAAAGAAAAAAAGACGCTAATACATAATGTTGGTTTCAATTCTACATACGTCGGGACCAACACCTTATTCCAACGGAATCCGAAGGTTCTTCCTAACACCTTATCAGTATTAGTGATCGCAGAAAAGATTTTATTTAGACGAATACAAAGAGCGAAATAAAACGTGCGATATTTGGCATCGTTCTTCTGCCCGAAGCACATGTCGAGCGCCATCTTCGTCCTCTTCCGCGGCGCCAAATATGCTTCTCTGTTCAAAGCTATAGTGGCGCTGAAACATTTGTCCTGTCTATAGGTATAGACAATATGATTGGTGTGCCAGCGAGAGGAGTGGCTTGTATATCCCCGTCGAAAGTTTTACAACCTTTCGGTTCCACAACTGAGTTTTCTTGATTTTATGTATTGTTATTTTTGTGCATGCGATGATAAGAAACAATGTAATCAATTCTGAGGTACAGTCGCCGGCCATATGAGCTCCCCGGCCGAACGCCGACCGGAGCAGCGAAAATCCCGCATGCGGCGCGTCGAGCGTTGCCGCGTTCTGGGAGCCGGGCTATTAGGACCAAACCATCCCGTTATCAAAGGGGTGGACGCAGGAAGTTTAATAGCATTCCGCGTTTTGGAACGTGAATCTGAAGCACGGCCGATTACAATCCCGCTTCCTGTTGTAAGTAAACGCAGACGGCTTATCGAAATTCTTCGCTGCATAATATGTCTGACGTGTTATATCCCACTTTTTTATTTGCAAAACCGGATTGTCATTTTAAATATTTCCTGCCCAAAGAGTAATCCTACGCACAAGCTTTCTTAAACCTAGACTAGACAATGACAAGCGATTTTGAAATAATTTCTTTAATCTGTAAGGATATGCATAGATAACAAAAAAAAAGATTTGTGTCAAAGCAGAATAAAGATTCAGTCCCTTTTCATGAACGCGTTTTATTGAGGAGACTGTATTGTTTTGCGCTCAGTAGCGTGTCGCTTCGCCAAGGGTAATTCTCTACACGATGACTTCGCAGATGGCTTCCTGGTCGGCCACTTCTCGCTTGCCGAGGGATCATTGTTATCATGCCTAATATCATATCAAACATAGCGTTTTTACATTGGTAAGCATCGATCGAACACTGCTGTTTTATCTACGCCTAAAGCAAGCTCCAGTTTATCAGCAGTTATAACATCATCTCCGAACACTTGGGGCCAACACCCGAAATCGGCAACTCTAATCGGCCATGTTTTTGTGATTCACACTTTTAAAGGCTGGAATCCCGATAAAAGCTATGCGTCCACCCCTTTGATAACGAAATGGGTTGGTCCCATTAGCCCGGCTCCCAAAACGCGGCAACGCTCGACGCGCCGCGTGCGGAATTTTCGCTGATCCGGTCGGCGTTCGCCCGGGGGAGCTCATATGGCCGGCGACTGTACCTGAGCACGTTCAAAATTCAATGAAAAAATTATGAAATATAAACTAGGCTCGATTCTATGTAAGAGTCCGTCGTTGTCCTTGACGTTGGCAGTTTCTTAACCGCGCGATCTCGTATTCGTTCGTTTTCCCGCTTGCACTTACGTATTACGTCGAATCGAAGCTATACAAATGCTCAAAAAAAGGCGGTATATATACATAAAAAAAAAGTTTATTTAGCTACAGAAGTGCCGGACTGTTTTTCCTAGTCAAGAAGACGATGGAGGTGCGACTAAAAAGATAATTATCAGGGCAGAGAGCGAGGAAAGGTGGATAGAATCGAAACCGAGAATAAATGTTGGTGAGTGTCGAAGAAACTGTCCCTACAACTGTGTAGCCTAGATGATATATCCCGAGAAACCCACTAGCGAAACTATACACCATGCGCTGGAAACGAGAGGATCAATTCCGTAAGATCTTGTTTGGTGTCGCGGCGTTGCCGCTGCTGTCCATTTTTCGAACGATCTTCCGAAGAGCTCAAGGCGGGGATCATCATATTGTACGTACACCGGAGATCCTAATAGCCGCAGTAAAATTGCTTTCCATCTCGCACTAATGGGGACAACAGCACAGATTCGTCGCCACACATGTCGGCGGACGTTCGTCACCGATTATAGGCACGTCTTTCACTCCCTTCGGGGTAAAAAGCAATGATTCCACAACGTTCGGGTTGTCTTCCGGGGTTGTCTTCGTAATAACCTTTCGTAATCGTGCTTATATAGGAGTTTTTTTTTTATTCAGATGGTCAGAAACCACAATTTGCGCTTTCTGTTAACAAGTCTCAAGGACTCTTCGAGAGAACTTCGCTTAGCGGTACGCCTGTGCGTCAAAATAGGCCCTTGTGAAAACCAATTATCACGCAACCATTGCCGGCACCATGTCACAGGCACGCTGGGTGTCATTTTATGCGAGTCCTCACCGAACTCTTACGCAGCCCTGGTGCCCAATGCGTGAACAGAGTACGTTCCCAAACAACGGCGGACCCGGATAACTAACTGAGTACTAGACTGCGTGCACTTTTGAGAAGGGTATGTTATCCAGTAGTCGAGTATAGTCCGTCAAGTTCGAGACAAATTGAATGCCAAACCTGCAAGGTGTCAATGCCAAATAAAGAGAAAACAAAGAGAAGCTTACCCGCCGTGTCCTTTATTTTTAATTCGGATTACAGCGTGGACCTGCAGAAATATTCGTTGCCACGGCCTCACTGGGAACATGGCAATACAACGAGATACAACGAGGTGTGTTTTGGAGGTTTGAGTTTGTCATTTGTCCCACTTGTTCCCCTTCTCCAGGGATATCTATCATCACTCTTGTCCAGCTCGCTTGCACCTTTGCATTGATTGGATTATCATAATAACTTTAAAATGCAGGCTGTACACCCTTGTTGGTGTTAGAATGGTGACAGCTGATAAAACCCGTTTGCTCTACTGACGTCTAACCCCTGGTTAGCTCAGTTGGTAGAGCGCTCCACTGGAAATGGAGAGGTCCCTGGTTCGAGACCAGGACCATACGTATTTTTTCGGTCGCGCATCCGTCACTTAGTTGTTTTTGGAGCTTTGCGCTCGTCCTTTGTTTTCCTTGGTCTCCTTCTCCAGGGATTATTATCATTTTTCTTGTCAAGCTCGCTTGCACCTTTGCATTAATTGCATTATCATGACAACTTTTCCACTGCCCAGAGGTCATTGAAGTGGCATACTAAGCCACGGGGCTCAAACTACACCTGGTCGCCGACGATGGCTTCAATGCTACTCAATTATGTAAATGTGTCAAAGTAAAAAAAAAAAATCTTAATTAAAAAAATGCAGATCTTATTTATTTGATTTAAATGAGATAAAGTTTATTTAAATCACAAGCTAGAACTAGTGATTGTTTACCACTAGATGTTTTTTAACATGGCAGATTGATTTATCAATTCGTCCAATCAATGATAACTATGTTGAAGATATAATTAGTGTAAATTTAAGGTGCAGTTTAATTAGTAAATTGTTTTTGTGCAATTCCCGCCATACTAGAACAAAAATTTGATTTTTTTGCTAAGCTAAAAATGTCAGTTTAATTATCTCTGCAGATATGACTTGATCGCAATAGGGCATTATGACGTTACGTCGCTATAGACGTCATGCCATTCGTTATACACATTATGACGTTGTAAACGTTATGACTGTCTTACAGTTTAAACTTGTGCCTGTAAACAATTTTTTTAACATATTTGCCTGTTGTTAAAAATAATTGCGAAAACTGATAATTTATTTGGAAATTTTGAAACTAGAAAAAAGTTTCTTACTGCCCAGATGCAGAAACAATAATGGCTTTGCCGAGCTATATCTTTCCTTATTTTTTTTAAATTCTCCCTTGTGTGATATTTTGAACCGTAAGCCTTTTTCTAGTCTCTGTTACTATTTTTGTAACTAACTATTGTTTTAGCTGTACGTTAACTAATCTCTTTATGTAGAAGTAAACTTTGTGTAATGTTTGTGTAAATTTGTAGTTACAGTAGTATATGTGTTTGTTTCCACTGCTGACTTGTAAAGGGTGGTTAGGCTCGTCAACGAGTATAAACTGCTTTTTTCTCGCCATCATGAAAACATCAGGAAGGGGAAGAATAGCCGAAAAGAAAACATGATTTTTTGTATGACCGATCACTAGAGACCAATAGAAAAACGGGCAAGGCATGTACAAATGTACGAAAGACAAAGATCAAGTAAGAAAACACCTGAGTAGGTTCGCCATCGCTTTCCATCGTGTTTTTCTTCTTCTCCCGAAAAGAAAAAGCTTTTCGTGTTTACTTGTTTTTGTTTTTTTACACCGTTTCATCCTTTCCAACTCCTTCGACATCTCCCGCCACCTGCACAGACACCAAACGCGGGTCTGTTTCCCTCGATTTGGGGGATGAGAACTCGCGTAACAGACGATGTAGCCTCGCGCGAGGGGATCGAATTCTCTTTGTTTTTTATGTGCGCTACTGTATTCTAGCATGCTCTTGAGGCACGGCTGAAAAGCACCCGGCACGAGGCGTTGGACGCACGCCGGCGCCGGACGGAGGCCCTGTCCGACGCTCCGGTGCGACGAAAACCCTCGCCTCCGAACGTCGTTCCGGCGGTTCGCACGTCGGATCGGACAGTTTGGACGCGCATGTGTCTCGCGCTTAAGTGCATCGTCTTCCAGGGTTCGGACGATACTTTGTTAGGTATAGTTGTCTGGGAATGGTGGTCGAGTCCACTCCTCACTTTACAGTCAACTGTCAAAATAAAAGGGAGGGGGGTAAGGCCATCTAAGGTGTGCTGACAAAGATAAAGAGAACGCGTAATGGTGGTGTGATCCTCTATTGTTTTGTGAAACCGATGGCCACCACTTCTCTTGCTATCTATGTTCTCCCTCCGCTGGCCTCCACGAATATAGGTATAAAACTGAGAACCGATGAACGATCGATAACTCGTAACCGGCACTTTTTCTCTGACTGGTCGAGTTTTCGGTCCAGAGTGCGTCTCCATGACCTTCTTTAATGAGATGTTCAAAATTCAGGACAGAAAGGAAAACGGAAACCTAGAGTTTCAGTGCATGCTTTGCTTGCCAAAAAAAAAAAAAAACCACATTGTCATTAGCGAGAACAACTAACTATCATCTACGGAACCACATCAAGGCAGCTGGCACACTTGCATTTTGCATTGGCTATGTATTGTAACGTTAGAACTAAGTTTTTCTTTTCTTCTGAAAGTACACAGAGTGCAGTTACTCTTTCTCTTTTAAATACAATATTTTATTTTTACAAGGACATGGACTCATAATACGAGCTGTATGAGAAATTAAAAGTGGTGTTGCAGTACATTTTTGAAAAATATCAAAATTGTTTCTATTGTTTTCAGCAACAGTGTATGGAAAACGTAACGTGAAAGTAATTTGTAACGTAACGAGTAAATTAATTGGTTACTTTTCAGCGAAAGTAATTTGTAACGGTAATCCATTACATTTGAGGCTCGGTAATTCGTAATTGTTATCCATTACATTTTTCAAGTAACGAGCACAAGTCTGCTACGGACTCACTCAGCTCAGCACAGACGATAAGTCTGAACACGTTGGCGTCGCCGATCGGAGGGGTATTTCCTCGGGACCAGGAGATGGGGAGCGTCCCTCTCCAGCGATCGCTTGCGCGCGGCCCCGATGCACGGACCAAGCGCAGTGGTTCGTGAGAATGTTGACAGCAGCTCGGGTTTCGGCAAGAGCGGGTGGCGCAGAGTGCAATAATTTTGCACGCCTTTAACAGTGTTCTGTCACAGAGAATGCCCGCCTCTGGAACTACCGCTGGGGAGGGGCTCTACGTAACGCTGGGGAGGAGCTCTACGGTCCTGTAGGGGGACCCCACCTGCGCAGAGTGTGAACGCCACGGCCTTCGCTGTCAGCCAAGGCGTCCGTCCTGGATTCTGCTGGTCCGACTCGCAGGGCACGCAACCCTGGAGGCGGTCTCTCAAGTAGGGAGCCGGTCGGTACCGGCAGGGTCCACTGCCGAGCCCGGAAAGAGCAGGTTCGTCTCTGCCCTCCGTAATAATAATAATAATAATAATTAATTTATTTGCGCAGGATGTATTCAAAACGGCACTAGACAGGTTCTTCGTCGAAGCCAGCAGGGGCTTGTAGGACCGAACCTAACTAGCAGTGATAAATAAGGAAGTTTCTGAAAATAATTAATATTAATAATAATAGTTTATTTCAATTTCGCCGCAGTACACTTATAACATCCGTCTCACTTAAGCACGTTGTGCTTGAGTGTGAGAACGGGCAGTCCTTGTGCGATAAATACTTACCTCCCCCCCCTCCACCCCTATATTCAGGAAATAAACAAGACAACGAGAATAACAAAGTCAGTATGCAAGAAACCGTAGTGTGCTATGATGTCCCGTACGAAAATGTCAGATATGGCCCTGATATATTTTATATACGGGCAGATATGATAATATAAGTAGTCAGATAGGGAATATATGGGAGCAAATACGCCCCGATATCGCCATATAAGCGGGCAAATACTGCCAGATGCGGCCGTATAAGTGCGTAAATACGGCCTTATTTCGCCATATACGCGTGCAAATACTGCCCCTGATAATGATATATGGGCCCGTTTCGGTCGTGCAAGCAATAAGTCATATGTACTCGCCAAGACAAGTTGATTGATCTATATTGCATGAGTCTCATATAATTGGTTAATTATTGTTAACATCGTTAAAGTGAAGTTATTCCAGGTATTTGGACCAATTAACCAATTGCACATTTTGAAGATTGAAAGACAAATGAAATTTGGTTGTATGTTTGACGTGTGACATTATGACGAAGTGCATAAGATCGGAAAGCGAGTTAATCAAATAATGGATTTGAGATCGCAGCTCATAGGCGCCCGTTTCCGAGTTAAGCGGTGTCGGCGTCGCCATCGAGTAACCACCCCGCTAAATTTAGCGAGAAATTGAATTGGTACTTATGTCACTTGACGTCAATTTCCCGCTAAATCTAGCAGTGAAACTAATTTTGTTCGTGTTTCCCCGCTAAATTGAGCGGGGAAACACGAACCGTTAGCTTACTGAAGTAGCGAGAAATTGAATTGGTACTTATGTCACTTGACGTCAATTTTCCCGCTAAATCTAGCAGTGAAACTAATTTTGTTCGTGTTTCCCCGCTAAATTGAGCGGGGAAACACGAACCGTTAGCTTACTGAAGATGCAAGACGCTACTTCGTCGTCCCGAATCCTTTTTCCTTCGAACGCCTGCGAAGCCGTTGCGCCCTACGCAGCATCTTTCAAAAACCTTTCGCGCAGCATCGTAACCATCCGCTTGCGAGCGTCTGCGATTCATCGTGTGTTGAAAGTGGTGTCTTTTATGTGCAACTCTTTCGTAAAAATATTTGAAATTTAAAAACGCGAACCTAAGAGTGTACTCATAATTTTAAATTTATTGGTAAAAAATATATATATACACATTTATTTATTTATTTATTTGTGGACATCGTGCGCAAAAAAAATAGTCGCGCTTATTTCTTCATTTTAAATTATGATGTGGGTTATACGGCGTAAAACATAGTATCTTCAAACTCGCATCGTTTTCGGTCACTTTCGAGCTAGACAGTTTGGAAGTTCAGAAGTTGGACTTCAGAGAGCTCTATGTTCACTCGGTATTGACAGCAGGGTAGACGCTATGCATGTTTTAGGCCAATCGTGTCTCCGGTTAGGGTCACGTGACTACAGTCTAGAAGCTGGTGATGAAGCAGAACACAGCACCTGCCTGGAGCCCAAGGCCACACATAGCATTCACTGCACTATCAGCCTTGGGTACAAGTGACAAATCCGCACGTTGATGCCCCATAAGATAAGACTTTTGTTTGTGCACTCCCGTTTTGGCCTGTCCTTCTCTCCTTTTCTCTCTCCCTAAGCTGAAAGCGTGATAGAATGTGCGTGGTCACGTGGTTTGACGGATGCGGATCCATGCAGTTTGGTGTTGTTTGCGCCCGCGTGGCTGCTGCGAATTTCTGCTTCTGCAAGCGATTTCAAAGAAGCCCAAGAATTTTTTGTGATGCGTTTAGTGCTCGTTTCTAAAAGTGACAGGTTGTGCTACATCGTGTTGATTCTTCACGGACACCTTCCTTCTCGTTTTTGTGTTTGAGTGGTGATTCCGTCGTGGCCGTGTCGACATCTATCTGGGATTACCTTTCAAGTCCCGTCTCGTCAACGTAAGTGCGCTGCAACCTACTTCGCGACAATAGATCGTTTTCCTAAAGGTACTCTTCCAGATTACCTCTAGAATTAGGCCGTGTCTATCTCCTGGCAGCCGGGAGAATAATTGTGCAGAATGTTTCGGCATTGGTGCGATTGCGCTACAAGCAGAAAGTTACGATATGCCGCCGACAAAGTTTTGACGTGTCGCCAAAAAGAACACCAACAAAGAATCTTAATTGCGCGTTCTAAAATTTGACGAGCGGCTTTACGAGTCGCTTGTAGAAAGATTGTTACGATTTTGCGAAATACTGGTAAACAACGCTAGGTTACCGTCATAATCTAAACCCTGAGATAAGGATAAATCAAATAACGTACAACTCTCATTGACTCAGGGTTTCATATTATGATGTTTCCTAACCGGCTTGCCTACATACCTTTGCTCCTTGCAAAGGTTACCGTCTCGCAGACGGCACAAACCGATCCCCTGACGGCCGGGCTCGCGGCGCGACAATCGCTCGAAGCGGGGAAACGGCGTTATGTAACGAAAGACAAAGGGCATCTACACCACGAATGGGCAAAAGCCGATGCAAAGGCGTGCGCGAACGTAAACAACGGTATAAAAGTGCAGTTACTTGGCTCTCGGTAATATGCTGGACACAAGGGCCGTGCGACCGTTGCAGAGCCCCTGGGCATTTCCGGAGGTCTTGGCCCCAAAGAGAGATGGCCTTTGGCGTTGGCTACCACCGACTTAATGAGAAGACTAAAAGGGAGACGTACCCTTTTCGATCTATCGAGTTTATCATGCACCCGCTGGGCAGCGCGATGCGTTTTAACCCAGCTTGATTGTAGCAGGGGTTCCCTGCAGATTCAGGTAGCACCAGACGACGGCCAAAAGACGGCGTTCACCGTCTGCCATTTGGATTGTCGAATCCGCCGTATAGTTTCCAAATGCGAATTTACGTCGCGCTGGGGAACGCGAAGTTTAACTTTGCCATGGCATACATGGACGACGTTGTTGTATTCTCGAAGTCGTTCGAGGAGCACCTAACTCATCTCGGAATTGTTTTGAGCCAAAAAAATGCAGGCGGCTCCAGTTGGCAGTCAACGCGGGAAAGGTGCAGCTCGCAGCCTCAAGTGGTAATCTCTTAGGCTTTATTCTTGACAACGGAACCTTGAAGCCAAGTGACGATAACTTGGGGGCCATTCTCAATTATTCAGCACCACATGATGTCAAGAGCGTTTAAAGGTTCCTTGGAAGGGTTGGCTTTTGTCGGCAGTTTATTTCTAGATGCACTGAGCTGGCATGGCCACTAAACCTGCTGCCTCAAAAAGGGCTCAAGGTGGGTCTGGGGGCGAGAACAAGAGGCGGCTTTCGCATCTCTCGCGAGGGCAATAGCGGACACAGCTAGCCTACGCTTTCCAGATCTCAACGAGCATTTCGTTGTACAAACAGATTCAAGAGACTACGGTGTTGGAGCGGTGTTGTTACAGGAGCGCGGTGGACAGCTGCGCCCTGTGGCATTCGCTAGCCGAACGCTTACACCGTCGAAGTGCGACTACAGCGTAACGGACAAAAGGAGGTTGGCCGATGATGTTTGCGCTAAAGAAATTTGGTGTCTATATAGACGGTACGACTTTTGTCATTCAGACGTACCACGCGGCGCTGACCTAAATGCAGAGGCCTAAGCCGCCGGCTGGAAGTTTGGCTCACTAGTCACCCTGCAGGCGCGCTACTCTTATACGGTCGAGTACCGGAAGGGGTGGACCAACAAGGAGTAACTGTATATAGCCTATACAATGGACCTTTTTCACATACCGACGGCACCAGGCGGTGGCTGCACGAACTAAAAATCGAGGAAGGGACCTACCTGCGCTACCAGTCGATAATGGGAGCTACGCTACCAGTTTCTTCGTTCTCTGAGCAGCAGGGCGTGCCCAACGCGCCGTCCAAGTGGGGCATCCGTGGCGTCCACTTAAACGTCGTGTTATTCTTTCCGTCCGCTTTCTTTTTTTGCGTAACACAATTATATGTATGCTGCAATTACGTTTTCTACTCGCTGATCCACAGCCTCCTTCCGAATTTCCTCGATTTTTCGTGCACACTTCCGCCGCTTGGCATCGGCGCGCTCGCGCGTGCGCAGAACGCTTCTCGGAAAAGGTCCATTACTCTAGACCAACAAGGTCCCGGACGCACTCTCTCGGGAGCCCCAGTGTGTTGGTTGGAAGGAGCTGACACAACCGGAGAGGGGGGGGGGGGAGGAGTAGCACGGGGGCGAATGGAGAGCATCACGGGTTGCAGGGAAGAGGCCTATCGCGATCGCTGGAGAACGAGGAGACGGCTGTGAGGAGGTGAAGCAGCCAGGACTCGTGGCAGCGGTATACGAGGCTGCACGGAGTTCGTGGCGTAGAACAATGAATCGTGGCTTGGGGTGGAAGCGGTAAGCAAGGAAGAGCTGATCGAGGCCCAGAAAGCAGATGGGTTTTTTCGGCGGGTGTTGGGAAGACTTGCCGAAATTGCAATTAACACCTAAACGCTGACGGACGGACGAATTCGCCGTTCGATTCATATCTGCTGCGCGAAGACGGCTTGTTGCTCCGCCACATCCCAACGATCAACGAAGAGAAGAGGAACGACTCTTCCTTCAAGGCTGTAATTCCTAGGAAGCTACTTAGGAAGTTTATCGGGTACTTTCACGACTCGGCTCTAGCTGGTCATGACAGCGGCAGCAATACTTTTCAAAAGTTATGTCGCGTCGCGACCCGGCCGGTGATGAGGCAGGACGTTTTTCGTTATGCTCGTAGCTGCCCAGCCTGCCAGAAGGCGAAGCCAAGAGGTGGAAAACTTCCGGGTTTGATGCAGTCGGTGGTGAGCCACCACCTATGGGAGGTAGTCGCTTGCGACATCGTAGGCCCATTGCCAAGGAGTCCACGTGGAAACAAGTATCTGCTGGTAATCACTGATCCTTTCTCGAACTCGATGGTGACGTACCCCCTGAGGAAACTGATTTCGGAGCGGATCTCGGAGAAGTTGTTAGATACTTTCCTGCACTTCGGCTTGCCCAGATGTCTCGGTAGCGATAATGCTAGTTATTTCACTAGCAAGGTATCTGTACACCTTGTTCGTGTACGAACACCTTGCAGTGTACGAAGCACAAGAGGATGACACCATTTCTTCCATAGGCCAATATTACTGAAAGAGTGCATCGGAACATAAAAAGCATGATGATTGCGCTAACGCAGAGACACAATGACTAGGACGATCACATCGCCGAGATGGGCTTTGTCATTCGGACTGCCCTCAACAGATTGACTGAATTTATGCCGGCGTTTTTGAACCTGGCATTAATTTAGAAAAAGTTTTATTGGGACGCTGTCTGCTTTTGTGTGCGATGAATGTCCGGCCGATTGAGTCCATACAATCTGCTTTCCAAAGACGTTGCCATGCCGACAATTATCTCGTTCATTTAGGCTTAGGAATGGCCAGAATCGAAAGACTATCTAAAAAATGCTGCGATTTTCAAACTTTGGCCACTTAGCTGCGGAAATCAATCTGCGTCAGCTATGAGAACGAAAAACAGAAAACCGCACTTTCTTCCGAGCGCTAGTTCTTATTTAAAAAAATGAAACAAATCGAAGGTCGAAGTGCCTCTCAACGCTCCACGCGACTTTCGAGTGACGTACTCTGGAGGTTCACGTGGTTTCCCCTTGGGCACTCTCTTTAGAAACCCCAGCCGCTTCCTTCGCGATTGACAACTTTGAAAGGATTAGCCTCGTCGAAGGTCGCGGCGAGCGATGGACACAAAGGACGGTTCGTCACGGGGCTGACGGCGAGTGTAGCAGCGGAGGGGGACAGGTTTTGTTGTCTTCCGCGTACCCCAAAAGATGCCATCATTTTAGTTGCCGTAGCCGCCACAGGTGGCTGCAGATCGGCAACTAATTCGTTTTTTTCCTTGCGATTACGCAGCAGAATAGCAGTTTTTCGGGGAATGGTGACGCGTTTTTGGTCACTTGGGCTTGCATAAACAATATAAAAAATGCAAACGGGCAATTCTTTCAACATTAAAACCGTTGCACTGCCCCTTTAGGTGAGGTAAGGCGAAACCCTCCTGCACCATTCGTTGCTGACTAACGCGCCCGATATTGCAGCTACAACGACATATTAGTTTTAAAGCGAGCGGCGCTCACTCACCGGGGCACCGCCATCTTTCACCGCATCCTTACCGAGCCAGTCACGTGATTTCAAAATCCCTCTCCTGGGTACTGTGGCTAACTTTAGCCGCGGTTAGCGCTTCGAGCAAACGGGCCCTGAGTGAGACCGTCTGCAACCCTTCCAGCCGACCACGACCGGCTGGAAGGGTTGCAGACGAACTGGGTGAAGGTCGCCGGAGCTTGTCTACTCCCCTCCTTTCACAGGAGCTGCATGGGGACCATGCTGCACCTGCGGTAGGGGGCCCTCTCCAGCGAGCAAAAGTGAGAAACTGGCTCCCTCTCCCTAGGAGGGGGGGGGGGGGACGGGACTCTAGGCAGGCGCGGCTTCTACCGGCTTGTCCTTGCATGGAGGAGCAGCACGCGTGCTACCATCAGGGATTGGAGGAAGTAGCTGTCGCTCCTGGGGTCGGCCGTTAAGATCTAGGGAGAGACCTGGGTGGCTTTCGACTCCAAGCGTGGTGCAGGACCCCTGCTCACCATCTCGGCAAAACTCCCCTTTGATAAAAAAAAAACCGCTTGTTGGCTTCTGGGTATGGTTCTCCTTCACTTTGATGGTAACGATGTTTTTTTTTTCTTGCTTCCAAGAGGGACATGCACAATAATAAGCAGGATGTGGTCCACCGCAATTAGCGCAGTGGGCCACAGCCGCCTCCCGAATGTCGAAAACGTGACCTTGACTACTACACTTCGCAGACGTCTCCTTCCCTCGACAGCTGCGTGCTCCGTGACCAAAACGCTGGCAACGGAAGTACCTTGGGGGTTGAGGACGTAAGGGCGGATGTGACAGTTCAAGTATCCTGCTTTGATTGTCTCTGGGGTTGTGTGCCTCTCGAAAGTCAGGATAACATGTTTCGAAGGGATTTCTTCGCCATTCCTCCGAAACATGATGCGCTTGAGGGCGATTGCACCAGAACTTTTGAGTCCCTCAAGGAGTTCTTCCTTACTCGTGTGCAAAGAGACGTCCTCGGGAAGGACTCCACGATTGGTATTTCGTGTGCGATGAGGGCTCACCGACACCTTCACGTCAACGATGGTGGTCAACTTAAGGAGCTCGTCACTTTTTGTGTGTGTGTGTATGTGCTTACTTCCACGAGGATGTCTCCAGAGTGCTGTTTTTTAGCCTTGTAGGAGAACCCTACAAGGTTTTTTTTGTTAGAACCTTCGCTATAATAAAAGGTGAGAGCTTTGAAACAGGTTTTTGTTCATCAAGCGAATGAACGACGAAAAACTCCGTAAACGTTTCTACTTCGCATTCTTTGTCGATGTTTTTTGTTTTTGTTTTTTTCAATTGAAGGCAGCGTCTTTTAAGGGCGTGCCCTGAACGGGGTTTGGAGGGGTGCGGAGCCATGAGAGTGTTCATGGCGCAAAGAGTGTTCATAATCCGCGGTGCTCCACCCGCCACCGAGCCCAACAAGAGGTTAGGTAATGCACCATAACAAAAGGGGTTTTGCTGGAGACGTTACTCTTACAGTGCTTTCGGGAAACTATACCCAAGTGTGGATAAAGACAGAGGTCCATCGCCACCCAAGGTTAGTCCTTGACGCCAAAGGGGGGTGAAAAAGGAGCAAGGCAAAGGATAAAGAAGTAAAAGAAACAGGAAAGGTAAACGTGAAAGATCGGAGGGTATAGTCGAAGAAAAGGCGACTAGACTGAATCGTCCTGGCCGGGCCTTACCAGGTATCCCGTCTACGAGAAGCAGGGGCCGAAGTGGTGTATTGCCTCACCCGGGAGGCCCCGGAAGGTCCGACCATCCCCAAGCTCGGCTCTACCACTAGGATGCCCGTTTCCTCAGACACGCGAAAGCCACGCACAGCCAGGCGTGGGCGGGCGATTCCGCATGGCTCGAAGTCCGTGGTGATGCCACTCACCAAACACCTGCTTTCACAGGTGCCCCCTGCGGGTATAAGACATTGGGGTCGAGGTTAAGCCTGCCACGTTTCAGAAGCAGAAGCTCATGGAAAACCTTGTCAAATGCTTGGCAGATAGCAAGGAAAAACACAAAAAATCTGAGATCTTCGGTCAAGTATGGAAATGAAAGAGTTAAGACAGCCGTTGAGTTTCAGAAGAAATATATTTACGAAAGCCATGTTGTAAAGGTGAAAAAAAAAAGAAATCGGAATTCATGAAACCAAAAATGTGCGAGGAAATTAAATGCTGAATACTTTTATGGGGTTCATTAATTATAGAGATCGGCTGGTAATTATGAGGACCATGTTTATGGCCTATTTTATGTAGCACACCTCATTTTCCTCCTGCGAAATTGTTGCATTTTTAAAATGTGACTTTTAACGCCACACTCCAGAACATAATATTCGCTTAATTACCCAGGCACCAGGGAGAGTGTTGTAAACGTAGGAATTCGCGCTCCATTCGGTCGGCTTATCAGAATGGAAGATTCGAAGTGACTAATTGATTCAACGCGTCGGTGAAAGCACGCGCATTGTGCAATTTGTTCTAGCTTTTTTTTTTTTTTACGACAGTTATGTTGTATTAACATTGGCGTTCGAATCGGAATCGCTAATGGCCGATTCACACGACGGACTGATCCGCGGACGGATTGATCACGTGACGACATGTCCGCGGATCGTCCGTCTCCCAAGCGCATCCACACGAGGGACACGACGAGCAGACGCCAGCGAGGCCGGACCGAACCTGTTCGCCACCCCACAGTGCCGCGAAACTCCAACATAGCACTGTGGCACCGTTGTCCAAGAGAGAAATCGACGTTTGCTACCGCGATAATAAATCGTACGCCGCTGTTACGTACAGATCGAGACAAAACACCGTGATAGGCTTCGCGCGAAACGCCACAAGCTTTACTGACCCAAAGCATGAGAGTGACACAGGCATGGTCCTGCTCGAGAAGAGTTCCGCGTAGAAGCGACAAAGTTCTGGGCTCGCGGAGGGGCGTTCGAAGATGCCTTCACGCACTCCGCGCTCGTGCACAACACTCAAGTACACCACAGCCACAAGAGAGGTCTTGCTCGGTGAAATCCTGAGTGGACGTGCAAGAAGTATCGCGGCGTGCTAGACGAGTTTTAACGGGAGCTTCTTGACGCGGACCCGGAGGAGTACCGGAACCTGCGTCGCGTCAGCCAGACAAGTTTCTGGAGTTTCTTTCACACGTGAAACCAAGAAACGCGCGACAAAATGAACCAGCGAACGCACAACACACAACGATGCGCCATTTTTGTTTTCATCGCCCAGAAACAAAACAAAACAAAGAGAAAACAATGTACCGTTGCCAGACTAAACGCTTTTCAAGTCGATCTCCCGCTGAAAGTCCGCGAGTGAAAAAGGCGCTCGAGTTTATCAGTCCGCGCGTCCGCGGACGAGGCGCGGTTCGCAGGAATCGGTGACGTGCCGGTCACGTGGTACACGGTCCGCGGACGAAAATCGCGATTCGGTCCGTCGTGTGAATCGGCTATAAGCGGATCCGCTCGTTTTCGCTATCAAATTCTCGTTACGTCAACTGAATCTTTAGGCAGCCGCGTTCGGAACCGCCTCTTGCATGCAATTCAACCGCCAGTATGAATGAGGCCTCACATCAGGAGGCACCAGAACGTGCAGCGCGTGTAACTAGACTCGCAGCATCCTGTGGTTAAGTAATTAGGCAAGAAATGTGTATTGGGCAATTTTCGGTGCTATATCCTACAAATCGTGTACAGGGATTGTTGGGGACTGTCATGCCTCGTTTTCAATAGTTCAATACACCTTTCCGGATATATGTGGCGCCTAGCCATCTGTTTCACGCATTTTGACGTTGTGATATATGGCACGTAAAATTATCCAGGTATATTGAAGACAAAGTCTACGTTTATTTAACATCTTCTGGTTTCAAAATTAACGCAGAGAAGGTAAAATGAAAACAAAAAAGTGTATGCGATGATCCCCTTTTATGTTTACCTTTATTTCTTGTGCCTTCTGAGCGCCTAAAGATGAGACAGAATGAAAGGTTTCGCCTCCAGAATACACGACAGATTCGACTCAGTGCGAGTGCAAATCCCAACAGCCCCACGATTCTCATCGTTGCAAGATCTCCTGGGAGTTTCCAATAAGGTATGTAATCTTTCAGGGCGAATAACGTAATTTGCGATTTGATTGCGTCGGCAACGAGAAAGGACGTTCTGATGATGTGAACCGCTGTCCAGTTTTTCGCCGTAATGACCTTCCCTTGTGCAAGACGGCCTATGACAAGAGGACGCATTTGCCGAGTGTACCTGTAACGAGTTGGTTGTCGACCAGTTCTTCGAGACCTTCTAACGAGATGGGTCGATACCTGAGCCCGGTTTCCAATCTGCCGCAACGCTCGGAGCGCCTCAATCGGGATTTCCTTCACTTCGGTCGTCGTTCTGCCGTGGTACCTCATATGACCGGCGACTATACTTTGATGCTCTGTACACTGCTGTCTTCAAACCTTTCCGGGAAATCGTTAAATTTTTGGCTAAACCTAGAGTTCTGCGCTTTCAAAAATCCGACAGAATCCGGCAAAAAAAAATTGATCGGTGGTAAAATTATTGCCGATCTAAATTTATCCGAAAAACCCCGAATTCGGGGCTTACTAGCTGTTAAAACCCGACTTGTTCTTGCCTTTTGCCTGAAAACCCCAGACAGCGTGTGATAATATATTTCTTTTGTTTCCGTTTTTGTTCGTTAGTGTCGCAAAAAAATCTCTTTTCAGCCTTTATCAGGAAAAAGTGGGTGACCTTCCTGCGAAAATAGGCCGAAAACGTCTAGTTTTTGGAGCCGCTCAATTTCTACCCTTCCTCTTAGAATAGAGTCAATAGACAGCTGTAAGTTTATTTAGGAACAATCTTGGACAAGACTTATCGAGGAATGTTCATTGACCTTGCCCTCCTTTTGTTCATGATCAAACTTTTGCGGAGCGCAAGTTCGTCTGCTTCTTGCACAGGGGTTGCGATGATATCAGAACGGCGAGCTCTTATTGGCTGATTGAAATAAAAAAAAATAGTGGGTTGACATCAAGGCATCTATCATTGAGGTCTATCCACTATACTTTCAATCAAAGCCAATCAGAACTCGGCCTCGCTTCTGACGTCACCACAACCCCTGCGTACGAAGCAGACGACTTGCTCTGTGAATACGCAGGTCCACTTTCAATTCAGGTTGATGACAGGGAATATTCATTCTGACGTTCTCAGTAATAATAATAAAAATAACAACAATGATAAGCTTATTTCAGTTTTTTTTTTATCCTATCGTGCATTCTGCATCACGAAAGCACTTTCGTGCTTGTATGTGACGACAGGGCAGTCCATGGTATATTATTACATGACCTTCTAAGAAAATGTCACAAGCAAAATACTGTACTATCATTATGCAATTTGAAATTTTTCGTGACTCTGCGGACTATCACAACGTACTCATGTAACATTATTTTTATATCATTTCAGCAAATCCCCCAAAAAACTATAAAAATTAATGAAACTCCCAAAGTGTAATAGGTAGAAAGTGAAAGTTTCCTGCTGATGAGGCAAAACTTTAGGTTTCACTCGGGTGCCTTAACGTTTGCCACGTGCAAGTAAACACGACTAATGAAAAAGGTGTGTCGCATTGCTGAGCACCGGAATTCCATTCAGAACATCCAGCTGGAGAGACCTTCTCTCGAGACAGGTGAGCGTATTTAAAACACTGTATAGATTTCTTTCCAACTAACTCCAAACTTTCGTGAAAACCTCAGCTTTTATTGTGATGCTCACAAAAAAAAATCTTTATTTCAATTTGATGACTGCAGTTACCTACCTAATCCAAACATCCTGAAAACTCCAGAGTTTTGTGGAGCTGACAAACCTTCAGAACTTTGAGGTAAAGATTAAGCTCCGTAAGCGTAGTACCCTTGTTAAAATCCAGTCAAAACTTAGTCCAAAGCGCAGATAAAAATATTTGGATATCTTTTCCCAAAAATAGCCTTTGTGTGTTTCTCTCCTCGAAGTAGAATTTTCCATCACCATTTTTTTTAAATATATGTATGACATCTTTTGTTCCAGCAAAAGGTCAACGGACCTTGTAGGACTTATATATATGATGTTAAATTGAATTTTATTCCAGATACTAAATTACTTTAATTGAAACACCTCAAAATCACCCAATATTCATGTGGTCTTGTCGAATGGGTAAAATGGTTGTGATTGAATTTGTTGTGATACAACTATCGCGCGGTGGTTCGTCTGCAGTCTTGAGTATAATAGTTTCACGTACAATTCAGCCCGGTTATCGAATTTCAAGATATTGCACACCATTCATCATCAGGGCTATCGGCCAATTGCCACTGGTGCCTTCCGCAACAACCCCAGTCTTTAGCTTTCAGGCAGACAATATAAGAGGTTAGGACACGGCAAAAATAAAATATGCGATAATTATACTGCAAGAACCCATTATATGTACTTACCTATATTTTTAGATTACTTTTTTTTGGAAATGGCGTGAAAACCTTGTGGATAAATCGATTTCCGCGGATAAATTATGCGGATTTGGAAAGGCCGCCATGTTTGATGGTTCGGTGAAGTTACTTCGGCCACCGTCAATGGAGGCGCGGCGTCTCCTTGAACGCACTCTCATGGCTCGTCTACACTTGCGGATTCGCGGGCGTATCCGCTCTAGCGGAAAGTGTATTTTGCAGACGGGTGGCGAAACCGACTCGTCGCTGGCGAAAATATCTGGATACAGGTCCAGGACTGATTCAGATTTTCCGCCAGCGACGAGTCGATTTCTCCACCCGGCTCCACAGTCCACTTTCCGCCTGCGCGGACACCGCCCGCGAATCCGCAAGTGTAAACGCGCCATCAGACTTGGCTCTCTCTTGGCGCTACGCGCTTCAGCTTCCTCGTTTTGCTTCCGCATTTCGAGCACGCGTTTTCAAGACGATGACGTTTACGGCATCGCTCGCTTAGTCAGAGCCTTCAACACTGATCGCAGCAGCGATGAGAGTGATTGTTATCAAAAGATGTAGGAAGCTGGTCATTTTGACTTCGACCCGCAGGCGACCAGCTCCAGCGACGACAAGGAGATTGTCACGGACAAACCCGCCGTCGTTTGCGACGATCTCGCAAATAAGAGTACTCGACCGTGAAATGGCCGGCACACAAAATCGTCGCGGCCGAACGGGGCCCAGCCATCGCGCGCGTGCATCAAGTTTCCATGCTTCCCATCGCAGCACACCTGCCCACAAGCTCTATTTAATCATAGTCAGCACCGTAAAATACCATTGCATCACCATTAGACGCGGTGCCGCAGGCCTTCCATGGTATGGGCGACTTGCCTTTCTATATAGGGCACCGCGGCTCTTCTGAGCTAGAATAAATATATCAATATCGATATCATTCTCCGGAACCAGAACAACGAAACCTAGGCCAATTTTTCCTGTACATTCCACCATCCTACCGCTGAATAGACTTCGCGCGAGATTTGGAATTCTTTTCGCGTGTTAAGCTACGCAAGCGTTCTTTCAAAACCCTAGCGCTTGTGATCGGGGAGAAAACCGCCGAGCTGAGGACGAAGGACCGGCACTTTGCGAGCCAGCCGGGCGCGCGTGTATTACGGGCGGAAGGATGTGCTTATGACGACGTACACGTCATGCAAACGTCACTCCTACAAGCGTCGCGTGGACCACCCTTCCGGCGCTCTTTGAGCGTCCAGTTTCGAAGACGTTGGAGAGCGATGCGAAAAATTGTCGACGAATATCTCCAAAACCGTTAGTTATTTTAAATTGTGAAATTTGTTTAGCTTTCCACGGCGGCCGGCATCAATATTGCAGTTGCAACATGGACCGAAAAAACTGCAAATAAAAAAGTAATTAACAAATTTTAGTTCATTACTGAGCGGACTGGGACGGTTATACCTGCTCCTATAATGTCCGCGCCTAACTCGAGGAACTCGTAGCGAAGAGAACATTCAGCTCGCAGTTTGCTCGCTTTTAAAAAAATTATGTTTCCATTAATCATGTCACCCTGTATAGGTTGAATATATCACTCACATATATGTTAAACAAAAAGAGCCTAATATGCTCCCTTGAGAGACACCTGAAGTGATCGGTTAAATTGAAGAAGGAAAACCGTTTAAATATGCATATTGCTGATGATGTTTGAAGTATGAACACACAAGTGCTAACGCACGTCCGCGAAAACCTTAACATTAAACATTTTGTAGCAGAATACCATGATTTAAACAATCAAAGGTATCGAAAAAGCCAAAACTAAAATCCTATTTCCAAGTTTTTCCGGGATACATTCTTACTTAATTGAAGCGCAGCCTGTCAGGTGCTTTCTGCCACCGAATTGTGCGGTATTTAGCAAACCGGCAGAATGTCTATATACCCGTGCGGTAACAACAACTTGATCATGTGACCGCCGCGCCCTTTTTTATGTTAACTGCACAGCATTATTAAGTCCAACTCTTGGCCCTTTCGAGTCCGAGCCTCAGATGCAGCTCAAACAAAGCGTGCAGTCGCCGATCACATGCTCCGCGTCCAAACGCGACTGTTCTTGGAGAGTCGGTTGGCGTTCTATGGTAGAACAATGTTCTATCATAGATTTGTTTTAGTTCTTCTTTGTTATTTCACAGGAACATGCACGTATTCGCTTCGGTACCCGCAGATGTCCTCGGTGAAATGGATTATCTATTCGCCCGGAAACGAACGAACATAAAGGGAAGAGCGGTTCATGCTGGAAAGGATGATACGAGCCTCCGTTGTTTACATCACTCCGCGCTTGTCTGACGCAAAGACCCAACTCAGGCATAACAAACAATGCTTGTAGCAGTATTCGTTTAATGTTCACTTGAGCGTGTGTTTGAAAAGAATGATATCTTTGCTGGCGCTGAATATTTTGTGTTAGTTCGCTCACCTCCATAAGGAACAAAAAAAAAACGAGTTTTGCGAAGTTGTTCGGAATCGAGTGTACATGCAAGGGAGAAATGGTAACCTTGTCAAGATCGGCAGTGAACGTGCTGGTACGTCCAGTGCGCGCACAGCTGTTATTGTATGCGACAGTACAATTCCATCTTCAGAAAAACTAATTCCCATTCGGGCCGGCAAAAAAGTATTATTCAAAGAAAAAACAAAAGAAAAAAAACACCCAGAAGCTTTTAGTCCCCATAGAGACACGGTATATTCTTTTGCGAGGTGAAACAAAAAACGCAACAGCAAATTGCTTCTTGGAACAGAACTTTCCTTCAACAAGGTCTGGATGCAAATGCGTTTAGTTTATGAAACATAAGTAAGTATAAATGGCATTATATTTGGTTTTGTTTTTCGGATCTAGGTTTCTTGTCTCCTAAACGTATTACAGAGACTCGTAATAGAGTTTGAAGCGAGACAGTTGGTGCATTATGGTAACAAAAAGACAAAAAAATGCTAAAAACACAGAAGAACAATTAGACGAAAGACACAAACAGAGCGCTGACTCACGACTTCATTTCTTTCTCATCTTCTTCAAGACATAGATGCAATAAGGTGGGAAAACAAATACACATTCACTGCAGGACAATATTTCAGTCAGACATAATAGAATATAATAACCAAGTGTTACAGATTATTTTAAAAATGAAAGATTGAAAGAACCAAAACTCAACTTTAACACATACGTTCCCATTTACGATAAATTTAAACTCTTCAATGCAGATCGTAACTGACTCTGCACTGACGCAAACATCGGAACTGAGTTGACGAATGTAGTAAGCCTCATGAATTTACCTAATAATTGTTTGGGGATCTCTCGTCAAGATTTTAATGTGTTAGAGCAGAGCTGTTCAAACCCCATCTACTGCTATGAACTGCCAGGTGTCGTGATGACGTAGACCTTATGAGAGAGAGTCCTCAAGGTCTACGTCTACCTCTACCTCTAGCTACCTCTAGTAGACATACGTCTACCTCTACCTCTACCATTGATGCATCGACCTCACCGCAAGTCAATGGGGTTTTATGAACGACTCCGACTGTGAATGCGACGTATTTGCAACGATGTTTGATTGCACATATTCCGCATTTACTTCGTGCTCTCTCCATCGCAGCACAAAAGTGAGACAACCATAAAAGGGGCCGAGAAGTCTGCAGGAACTTTATATATTATCTCTACCTTTTTGATCATATGGGAAAGGTTATGACGATACGGCATTACCATGATCGGTAAATAGGTTTCCGCCTAGCATAGCCACAAGTGCCAAGCGTTTGTTTGGAAAAAGTTAAAAGCGATTTTTTTTTGCCACACTATTATACATTCTTAGGAAAACCCGCTGAAATCAGCTTGTTGATTTTAATCATGAAGCTTTTGAAACTTTCATGAAAACAAGATATCGTTAAAGCTCTCAGATATGGTTTGGCAAATCCTCTCTTTGCAACCATTAAGTGCGTGGAATCGTAACTAAGAAGAGACTTCTTTGTCATGTCCTCGTAAGCCCAGCGTACGTGATTCTGTTCTAGGTGCAAGTTTAGGTCCAGAAAGTGCAATGCGTTTTCATGTGGCACCTCAAACGTAAGTTTTAGACCTCCAGAGCACTTGCGACAGATGTCCAATAAATAAAAAAACATGTCTAAACTTTTTTTTTTGCTCTGCTTTGAAACAAAAATTACAAGATATACCTTTAACATACCTGAATATTTTCAAACCCAGTCCTTTCAGCCTTCCTGCCATTGAGCAATCGCATCCAGCGAGGAAGATATCACTTAACTTGGGAGCAAAACTAGACCCAATAGATACTACAGCTTTTTGTAGAAACGCGTTTCCCTCATAAGTAAAACACGTTGAATTCAGATCAAAGCGGAACGATCTAAAAACTTTTTCACTGAAATGCCAGTCGAGTTCTTGAAGTAACTTTGAAGTGAATAGATTGTTGGACCGCCTCAATGAGGCGCTCATGGGGAATAGAGTAGAAAAGAACCTCGATGTCGGTCGATACCATGTTACAAGTACCAGGGTTCCCCTTGCTTGTATATTCTATCAATGCTTCAGAATTCTTTAATAAAAAAAAGCGATCAGTCGAATTCAAAGACGAAACTTGATGTTGGAGATACTTCGAGGCGGTCATGTGACTCCAGCCACTTCCACTCTTGAGTTGAAAGAGAAAGAAGCCGACACGGCCGAAAGGCTTAACGTCGGACGACGACGCTTTTGCATAACGCACAGATCCCGCTGTGCTGTGTCAGCAGTACAGAAGGTGCTCGGCGCATGACGGGAGACCGCAGCAATAGCCAGCGTTTGCGTTGAAGGCTGCCACTTTTCGTGCAGACATGCGGTGGGGCCCCTGGATGGATGAATCGTATTGGCTAAACCCTACGTATGGGGCGGTAGCTAGCGCCATGGCAATGGAGTGGTTGCAGAAGTTGCCCTCGGTGTCCGGTTCTGTATCGGCGCTCCGGAAAGTTGCCGTGCATTCGGCTGGAACGCCGCTCCTCTAGCTTGGATTTGTAGGTGCTCTCGGATTTGGCAGATCCGATACAGAGGATTGGAGCGCTCGAAAACAGACCAACCGAATATACCATGAGTGAATCGGCATAGCCGCGCCGTGCTCCTTATCTACTACAGTCGGCTTCTCGAAGATTCGGCCTAGAATCCTCGGGAGGTAGCTAAAGCGAGACTGACTAGGCAAGGTCATTCTGGCCTCCTTATTTCCTACACTCGGGGCAAGAATAAACACGAATCTTCTAGATTTACGGAGAAGCGTTCGTTCTCGGTCATGCATGTGGCAATATGATGCACATCTCAAGCTCAGTGTGAAATATACACCAAGTACTGCCGAAGTTGAGTCCACACAAGTACTGCCGAGGTTGATAAAGTACCGTTCATCAAAGATTCGGTCTATACTCACACGTGGGTGCTACAGGCTTGGCACCTTCCTTTTCTTTGGTGTCTGTCTGGGTGCCAACGGTTGCACGAGGGGCAGAACACCTGCAGCGGTAAGACTACAGCACAAATTGCAAGAGAGACTGAGTTTTCCACAGACTGGCAACTGCACTCATTGTCAGCTGAAGAAGGTCAGCAGCGTACAGAAAAGAAAAATGCCTGTATCTTACAGGAGTGAAGCCTCCAACAGGGCTGGTGCAGCTAGATGCAGCTGCTGGGCTTTTCGAGCCGCTTGATCCGGTTGGCAGCTGGTGGGACGTGTAAAGGAGGACAGTGTTGGGTTATTTTCTCACCTGTGCCTGATGTAAATGTGAAGCTATCAACTAGAACTAGTTTATTGGCGTTACAAGAATATGCGATAGTCATCAAACGTTTTTAATAAAAACGACACTGGAAAATAGAATTTTTCTTTTTTTGTGGTAGTGGCTATTCTTTTGACAGCGGGGAAAGTAATTTCCCCGAAACTCTTCCAACAGTCGCCAGTGATACACGCACGACGAAATGTCCCTACAGGGTGCAATTCGCGTAACGAGAAGTCGACTGAACCGTTTATGTTGCCGAAACCTGTGTCCTTTCGAACTGAACCGAATTTAAGCGATTTAGCGAGCGACGACGACAAGCGACACGTTAGCAACGAGCAACGAAGATTTTTCAGTGTCACTCGTCGCGTCGCTCGGTTTCTAGATTTCAGAAAACATGGCTCATCTCCCGCTTCGCTTCATGCGGTTTGCCTCGTCGCGCGACAGCGGGTACTCGTCGCTGTCGCTCGTCTCGTCACTCGACAAATCGATTACACGCGAATATTCTACCGGCAGGCAATTGTCACATGATTTCAGAAAGCCAGTGGGAGGTAACTGCCGGCAGAATTTCAGGGGAATTAGTTTTCCCGGCTTTCGACAGAATAGACACTGCCTTTTGGCGTAGCGTTACAACCATTGGAAGTTTGACTGTGCCTCACTTACCGGTGACGCAGCCCTTGCTGCTGCTGGCGTCGGCAAGAAAAGCGTTGGGACCGCCCCTGGCTTTAAAATCAGGCGTTCGGTTCGCTCGCTGCGTGGCTCGAAGGACTCCGGCGCGAAGTGACGAGAGCACACCCGGGCATGCTTTCTCGCCAGGCGTACGCCCGATCGCCTCTAGCCAGATCCCTCTCAAATGGTTGGCCGCCGGTACGACATGACTACTGAAATCCTCCTGGTCACGATCACGAGAACTGCAGCCTTTCGTCGAGCAGCGGCGTCGCTTTGGGTGAACCGACATGTTGGAAAAGACACCGCGCTCCGCGCCCCTTCGCACAAAAAATGGCGAAGCCTTTCTTTGTTATCGTATGAGTCAAAACGGAAGTGACGATTTTCTTATACTTATTGTTTCTCAAAAATCAGAATATTTTGTTAAAAAGGAAGTTCAACAAAAAATAAATGAGTATAAGTAACTTTTAAACAACCATGAAAAGCTTCTGAAAGAGCGCAAGCACCACGCGAAAAATAGCGGCCAGTCACGTGATAAATAGCCGCCACTTCTACGCGGGCGCACACTTCAAATGCGTTTCGCGCCGGAAATAGCTCTCTAAAAATATATTTCGTTGTAAAATCGTTTTATGATAACCCTTTTTCCATCTAAACTCTTTTTTTTTGTTGCATATGTCCTTGTTTTGTGGGTCTTCAATGAGAAGCCGTGTCTCAGCTGGCTTTGTGACGTTTCTTCTGGAGCGGTACACTTGAGTGTATCTCCGTAGTGTTTTATGGTAGTTCCTTCCCGTCTCGCCAGTAAGCACTCGAGGTAGTTTCGGTACATCTTTCTTACTGATGTAGATATTGCGACCCGATTGTGTTCTAGTCTTCTCGAAGATAGAGCACCTGACCTCCGCGTCTAGTTCTCCGCATTCGAGGGATCTAAGAAAGAAAGTGAAGATGCTCAAGAACAGTCTCAGTTCTGTTGGGGATGTAGGCCTTACAAAAACGTTTCAACAAAGACACTAAGTTTGAAAAAAAAAAAGTTTCTGAAAAGCATTACACGGATTACCGACATTTACCGATTACCTTCCTTCTGCGCATGGACAAGCAAGAAAAAAGGGCACCTCATTTTTGTCGTTTTTTCTTTAGTTTTGTATATCTAAATAGTATATATTTTATGTTGTAAATAGCTGCCGCAGGAAGACAAATACGTGGACAGAAAACCTACAAAAATATTTTAATTCGTGAATATTTCGTACATAGGACAAACCTTTCTTGGTATACCAATTTTTAAGATGCTGGATGCTCTCAAGCTTACAGGAAATCAGTTGCAGCATACTTCTCATTATATACATTGTATTGCGGTCACCAGGGGACACACCGTCAGTAAAAAGAAATGCAAATATATCTCCTTTCATAATTGTTTTCAATCAAAACGTCAAAAGTATTTTTTTTTAATAAGATGTCTTAAGCGGATTTTCCGCCGTAAAACGAGTCAGAAATCGGCGCCTTAATATAGAATGCTCAAACTTTCACCGAATGTGCACTGAGCAGGTCAGTCTTACCGTGTGAAATATCTAGGTGTAGTTCTCCTCTCTGTAAAAAATAGAGCAAAAAACTTGACATAGACTACATTAGGCCCGTTCGCAGACCACCGAGTTACCGACGCGATCAACTTGTGGCGCCAACTCCCGATAAGCGCAGGAAGCACACGACGCACTCTGTTTTCTGTTCGCTGCGCCTATCGGGAGATGGCGCCACAAGAAACATGCGCGGTCTTTCTATCTACTCTCCACGCATCCCTTTACAAGAGTGGTTTTTAAAGGAGAAAAAATGTGTTATTTAAATCAAGTGAAGGCGTGTGTTTTCAATTTTGGCAGTTGTCACGACGCTTATTGTGGTGCTTTTACCCGCCCCAACACACCGAAAAATAAAAGCAAATGAATGAAATTATTTTATTAACAAAGGAAAGGAGCAGACGAATTTGTAAGTCAGATCACGCCGCATTTTGAGCACCCTCCTCATAAAAAGACAAAACATTGTCAGAGAAATAGCAGTTATTCGAGACTGCCGTTTTGTTTTTATTAGTTCATATGCCCGCACCCGTAACAGCCAGAGCCATCATGTCTCAGTTGTATAGGGCTGAAGATAATCTTATGTGTACTGATGCGTCGTCACAGGGCATTCCAATAGTGAGAGCTTTCGCCAAATCGCCGAAGGCGGCGCGAGCAGCGCCAAATATCGTGGAAAACTAAAACGAATCTTGTCGCGAAATTCAATTTTCCGAAAGCGCCGGCCGCTTGGCATCTTCAGTAGTCTAGAAGCACTCCACAAACGAGAGAGCATCCGCTGTCGACCTTTCCTGGGCGCGACGAGACCGAATGGCTGTCCCTTCGAAATTTGCATTTTTTTTTTAATGCGAAAGCATTAACTGTCTTATGGAGCGAGCACGACGTCATCAGCTTTGAAGCCGCGCCAAACGGCCCCTTAGCTCCTTTCTCCAAGTGAAGCCGGCTCCCAGCTTTGAAACCACGCGAAAAGCCTAGCCAAATGGCACCTGGTTTTCCCGATCCCAGAGGAGCGGAGTGAAGCTGATGGATTTCGGCTTCGGTCCCATTGGCTGGCGCGCGTCATAGTTTCAAGGAACGACGCTCCCATTGGCCGCTGCGCGTCAGTTTCAACGACCGCCACCCCATGGCGCTGCGTGTCCGCGCTGTCAGCGCGCCGGTAACACGAAGCGTCCAAGGTCAGAGCGGCGAAGAGAGCGCGCGATCCGCCGTCGACGCAAATACGCCGCAGACGAAATAAGGGAGCGGAAGAATGACGTGCATGCTTTCGCATTCACAACTCATAAGAAGTGCTTAGGTGTACCTCGAGCCTTTTGTTCGGGACTGTACGAACTCTATATCGCTGTGCGTGCCGAACCTTGTTTCCATCATGCATGGAGGAAACCTAAGTTCCCAAGAAACTTTCGAAAAAGTTCCTCTCGACTCGAGATCAGAACCTATGCTCATTTAAAACCTACACTGTACGGTGAGAGTTACGCGCTAGCCGGACTAACCAGCCGGCTATCTTTCATTCCCTGACTCGCGACCACTGTGGTTTATTAAAATGAACATATGAAATGCCGGACAATAAATCAGCAAAACCCTAAAGTTAAAAAAAACGCGTCTGCATAACGACGGCGCTTTTGATGCCAACGGATTTCGTCTGCGTGTCGTCTGCTTTCTTTCGCTGGTCGGCTGCGCCTTCAGACGCTGCTCCCGACGCCATCTATCAATACGAACGCCAAACACACCCCGCTACTGGACTTAGTCGTCTGCGTCGCCGCCCGCCGTAGACCCTGGCAAGTTTCTCGGCCCTATTTTTTACAGAAAGAGAGCTGCGCTTTGTAATTTTACAAGAGAAAACGACCTGTCAAATACACCTTTGACGAAAAGTTTAGATTGCTACGTGCAGGAGTCGATTTTTACGGTCCATTTTAGATCGAGCATATGGTGACTTGGGTCACCCTATATTATTCGCAATTTCTCTGCATCTGCACCTTTAGCAAGAATAAAGGTACAGCGTCAATTAGAAACTTGCTCAGTATAACTTAACAAAACATTACGTCAGTCACTGTGATAGAGATATTATCATAAAAATACGTCGGCGCTACCCTTTGCGACGATCTATCATAAGCGCACGCTTATCACCCGTACAATAACATCTACAAGCAGAGCACACAAATTCCTGAAGCGTCACCTACGTTGACACCTCACACGTGAAACTACTTGCGTATAAACAACTTATGAGATAAAAACCAGAATACACATTTTCAAACTGGAACCCGCATCAAGTCTACGTAATTAACGCAATCAATGTCAGCATTCAACCACTGAAAGCTGGATCATGTTACCGAATTTTTCTTGTCGTCGGCGCATCAAAAGGCTTTGCTTGTTTCAGAAGGCTTATTATTCTTCGCTCGCCCATGCATCCCACATAGTCCTAACGGTATGAACAAGCCAGCACACCAGCCAACCACTTCAAGTTTATCGTCGACGCACCCGCACTCCTACCTTTCCCACGTCATTTTTCTCCATCCGGCTTCGAAACTAGAACGGAATTTCTCACCGAATTGCCACCAATCCCTGCCCATAAGCTTTTGGAGAATATGTAATCGAACACCTATCAATATAACGACATGTTACATCTATGAGTTTTTGAATTGTTGTATACCACACCTTGTCTGATATCGACTGATGAGGAGCTCTACCAAAATAAAGTGAGATGAAGGCGCGTACAAGCCTTTAGCGGTACCCTATTCACTCGCACTGATTTTTGGTTGTAGTTTTTTCGGTGAATTATATTTTTCCCGTCTTTTCCGGGCACTTAATAATCTCTGTGAAATACGGGCAGCCAAGTAAACCGGTGTTTTCAGTAAAATGTTGTATTCGTGAACACTGCAGGACTGAGAAATATCGATCTGGTGATGAATAGAATGATAAAAAAATATCAAACAGGCCAGAACAAAAATACGTCTTATGGGACGAGAAAAACGAAGAAAAAAAGGAGACTGCAATGGAGTAGTACTGACAAAGACAAAATATATAATTCCCAGGTCTTCAATAAAAAAAATTCACAAGGGGAAGGAAAACGTGACTAGCAAGATGATGAGGTCCGCGCTGTCCGTCATAACACTGGAGAGGATAGAAATTGATTCACCAAGCCGAGCAAGGACTAAAACTATTGGGGGAACCGGGATGACATGCTTTCGGATGACGTTTGTCTTGGAACGGTTACACGAATCAGAGTTCGTGATCTGAAACGTAATCTACTTTACAGAAGGTACAGTCTTCAGGCGATGCAACGTGGGAAGAGAGATTGTCTTTCGACCACCATCGCTGAGGTCAAAATCGCATTACGTGATAGCGAATGGTAAGGATAAGTTTGGTAGATAAGTATTTATTTTATGCTGAAGGTCATATGTGTTCAGGGAAAGAAAAATAGTAACATATTGCACTGTTGTCGTGCGCTTCTTTGTTACGTCCTAGCTTGCTACGTTTTGTGTGTGCACACTCGTTTCTGGAATAAAAGCTTTAGTCATACTAGGGGGAGTGCTGGTCACGTAAGTCTCCGTACTTCTTTTCCTTCACTTTCCTACGCGTCACACTGGTCGGGATAGGTATTTGTATTTTTCTCAATTAAATATATATAATAGTCCTGCGTCTAAAAACAAATCTGCTTTAAAAAAGAATTCAGTTTCACGAAAATCAAATGTTTTGTGTTTGATTTGTCGTACGAAGTTCTGTTACTTGTTATGCATACTGAAAATATATAAAAAAAGTATTTATAGCATTGTTTCGTGTAAATGTATTGTATGCCGAGTATTTTTGTTATACACTTGACAAATAAAGCAAATTTAGTTACCGAGATTAAAAAAAAAAGCCAAATATTGTACCTTTGACGTTCGGGTGACAAATTAGGAGCATTGTATCTCCATATTATTTTTTAATTAGCGCTTAACAAATACTGTCCTTGTGTAGTCCTATCCGTGGCCTATAGGCTGATTGTACATTTGTTTGATTTGTATTCACGAATTGTTTTATATTAATTTTCAAACTTCATAAAACGTAAATTTGGTCATAATTTGTAACTGCATTATTGAAAAAAAAAATTTATTTTTTATGTAATTTTTTTAATAATTCCCAGTAATATCGATTTTTTAGTGGCGTGATCTGAATCCCCCTTTTGGTTGTATTTTCGCTAGAAGACGTCAAAATCAGATCCATGCCCCGGAATCGGTAAAAAGCTAGGTTCCTCAAGTTTGTTTATGTCATGTTCAATCTACACTCTAAGAAAAAAGGTAGTCATATGTGACTACCTTTGGGCTGGTAAAACGTTGTCCCAAATATAACGACCACTAGGGTAAAAATGACGACTCCACATGTAGTCAAAAAGCAGTTAGTCAAATTTGACTACCCCTAAAGCAACATGGCGGCCGGTTAGCGAGGCTCGAATTCCCCGATAAGGCCTAGCGAAGAGCACGGCTTTTCGGCCGAGTGAGAGAATAGAGCGCATACGCCTATTCGACGTATTCCAAGCGCCATCAGACACTCTAAACATCCGTCCCCAGACACCGGTACCGTACCTATATCCAGTAAGGACGGCAGTGTGTGTGCCGGAATCGCCGCGATTGCCCCCGACGGCATCTCGCTAGATTGACTGTATTTTTACCACCGGCGGAGAACGCTCAAGAAAGAAATCGTTACGCGAGGAATGGGCATGCTGACTTCATTGAACACAACATATGCTTGTCGTATGCGGCGATGAATCACTGGTCACCTTCGTCGACACCGACGAGGCGTTCAACTCGCACAAACGCTACCGCTATTTTTTTCTATCTCTTTTTGTTTGGGCCTACCTCTACCGACGTGGTTATCCATTCGTGCGTGTGTCTGCACCTCGCAGCTCTTCGACACAGAACGAGCATTTAGGTGGCTGAGTGGCAGAATTATTATGATTGTCATCCAACTGAGAGGCAGGAAGCAGGTACGTAGGAGGCCAGTGGAGCGCAGGCCAGTCAGGCCAGCTGTTTTGGAAATCAATAGCTACAGGACTGCTCAACACTTAGCTTATTGAATCAAGCGGCAGCTTGTGCCACCTAGAAAGTGTAATATTAACCTCTAGATGGCCCTACAAAATATTGAAATTATTTTTTATTTTAGATTTCACGGGACAACTCACTGGGACAGCACAAACACCAACCAAGATACCGAACACTGTTACAGGCACATACATATCAACAGTACAACAAGGCACAAACAACTCCAACACAATACCTCCGCGACTCTCTACTCTAACCACCCTACCGACCCGATTCGTATATATGCTCTATCATATTCTGACAAGGATTAGGCAAGTGAGTGCCACTGTTTGCTAGATGAATACGAGTATCTGCAAGTATTATTAGTATACAAGTGCTCTGTGTATTTAAATTGGCAAGCTAGACACCTTTCTTGATCTAGCGCTTCGAAGGGAAACATGATATGAAAGTAATCGGCTAAAGTAACACTACACAGCATGCTCCCAATCAGTTTCGGTTTCAGATTCACTCAGTGATAAGCTTACGCAAGCCATGTTGCCCCATGCTCGTTCCGAGCGTGTAATAGCAGCAAACGTTAAAACAATATCTGCATTCCTAGTCAGTAATCGGCTAAAGGTAACATAATTCTTAGTCTTGTGTTGTTCAATTCGTTCTTTTTTCCCTTAAATTCAGTGCTTGAGAATAGGTGACTTGATTGTAGTGGGCGAACGTTGGCGGCATGCTTTCCCGTGTTGGTCGAGTGACCAATGAGTCGCTCTACTCACTCCACTTTAAAAGCCCCTAAATTAAACTTATGTAAAAAAGTATATATATATATAGATATATATATATATATATATATATATATATATATACTATATATATATATATATATATATATATATATATATATTTAAACTAGCATAGCCGAGGTTGTTTTTTTATGTGCTGCATTCGGAGAACATATACACCCATATCAAATTATTCTAAATCTTTCAGTTTTCTGTTGACAACAAAAGGTTGGCACTTTCCAAGTATGGGGACATTTGATATAAACAGTGTATTAAGCTCAAAACATTAGGGCATTACAACCAAAACTATACTGTATATATATATATACGTATAAAGTGGCTATAATGAAGACAAAGTGTTCAGGTGGCATTTGTTTGTATTCTTTTATTTTCCAAACCTGATTATACAATTTTATATTGTAAATATTTTCCTCTAAGAAATAAATAAAACTTTTAAAACAACCTTGTAGGTACTTTTGAAACATTCTGGAAATGGAAATCTGAAAAGGAGTCTTTTTCCAGCACTGGACTATCAAACTATAATAATTATAGTAATGATATACTTTCTGAAGCCAGAAACAACCTTGCAGCATTCTTATTGACACCTTTGAATATAAAACAAACCAATAAATTTACATGAAAACAGGGAACATTTAACCAAAAAACAATGTTATGTATGCGTAAACAAACTTATTAAATAATCAAAACATGCAACACTGCAGTCATTTCACCATTCTAAAAAAGATACCTGAAAATATGTATAACACAAAAAGGGATATGAATTACACCAAGCAAAATACTGGGCCATAATACCAAAGTTTCAACAATAAAAAAGTATGAGGGGGTACCCAAACGTAACTGGAATGCAGCGCTAAGCGGCACCCTTCCCGAGTCAGTTTGCCGACCGGCGTCGTCTGCTAAGGATCTAGCGGCATGTTGTTAATTTTTTCCCCAAGCGCTTCAAAATCATTCCTCGTTTTTTGCAATGTCTGACTTGAAGGACCTTCCACATTCACAAAACTATTTTCTTTCAAGACTTTTCATACGGGCGAACAAAAAAAAAGTCACACGGGCCGAGGTCCTGAGAATACGGGAGGTGGAGAAGCGGTGTCATGTTTATTTTGACGCAAGAGAGAGGGTTCCCTCGAAGACGCATTGACGATAGGTTAAGAGAACAGGCATTAGCAGTGAGGTCATCCCCCTCCAGACACTTGGCAATTCATTGCGACCGATGAGGGTGTACCCCGCAATTTTCCAACACAGATGTTACGACGAGGCACGGCAATCAAAGAACAAGAGACATTTCCGAGGAATATTACGCTGAAAGCAGCAAGGAGGGATCTTCAAATGCACTGTTTGAAAGTGAGATATCGTATCTAGGTCTGTGTGAAGTTATTGGCTCATAACATTGATCTAGCAATTTGCGCTTTTTGCTGGTTGTATGTTTTCATATTAAACTCAGTTTTAATTCAGTGCCTGGTGTGTACGTCTCTTAGATTCGTCCCTCGTCTTCTTTGCGCTGTTTTCATTTCGTTATGCTTCCCCAACAAGCCAAGTTTATAAACTTGTACAGTTGGAGTGTATCCGATGGGTGAGCGTCCATTGCGGTCGATTTTAAGGTGAAACAAAGTATTGTATTAATATGAATACATGACCTATCGTGTGTTTAGTAGCGACTCGGAAGTGATGGAGCATGCTTCTTTTTTTTCCTATACGAAAAATATCGACTTTCTGCGCGCGTAAATTCAGAGCGACGGAATCAAGCTCTCGTGTACCGAGTCCTGACAAGGGGCACGGGAGTGGTCACAAGAACCAGCGATAGAAGAGAGGTTTTGCTACTGCGTTTTTCTTCCACCAAACTGAATAAAAGCAGGGATTTTCTGTTTGTGAGGTTTCAGAGGAAACTTCCAGAAATCTACACTTCAAGGACAGCAGCCAAACCGTCTCCAATTCAATGCAGTCACGTTCAAGTTCATTTATGAATTGAACAAACTTGAGTGTGACGTTCTTTTAAGAGTCATATTTATGCCCATAACTATTCCTTAAAAGCACCGAACAACCAGAGAGCAGCCAGGTAAACCACGATTACGACCAACACCTTCTAAAGAACAAAGCCGCAGTAATCCACTGGAAGTCAGCGCTGTGAACAGGTGGGTCATGACACCTAAGTCAGGGATAGGCTAGTGACTTGTGTGTTATTCGGTGCGAATGGACGAGTCTTATGCAAACGCTAACAAGCCAATCGAATCCAATTTGCCCCCAGCGTGCTTTCCAGTAGATGGTGTAGAAAGAACCCAGTACTACGGTCTTGTGGCCTTGGAGGTCGTGGTACAAACAGAACAAGTAGCTCTATTAACGCCGACTATTCCAGCACGTATTTAGTCTGCAAAGTGGAAGAAGTAAGATGTCTAGTCACTCTACCTCTTTTGGCAGCGTATACAGTAAATCTCACAAGAGCGACCAGGAGGCAGTGGACAGTTCTAGTTAAGCAATCTGAACACTTTGGTCAAGGTCACATTGTGTCCCCAAGCCAAAAAGAACGTAAAACAGAAGATCGATAGAGAAAAAGACGTCCTCATGCATCGGAAACTGCAGTACGCTGCTCATTCTCTAAAGCGCATTTATTTACACGAGTACAATTTATTATTCTGCCATGCGTAGGCTTCCCGTTACCTGGGCTGCCTCCTGCTGGCATGCCGAGCGGTTGGAAACCATCAGCAAAATTAAAAGCCGGTTAATAAAAGCCGCGATCCACCGCGGCAAAGTCGTTCTAGTACCTTTGATTGTTTTCGCCATGGGGAGCACGGGAATATATCCCAATCTGTCTCATGTAGGAGGCTGAAAAAACTTAGATTACGCCGGATCGCGGCACAAGCCCCACAGATAAACAGTTCGAAGTCTGTGCTCCGTGTGTCGTACTTGTTTCTGTCTCTGTCCTCGTCCTTTGCGCAGTTTATTTATTTCCCTAGACATGTACCAATATAGTCCACCAAGAAATGTCACCACAGCTAGATGTCAACGTCCGGAAGAAATACACATGATTTGGTTTTTGTGTACGTTTTTGCTAGGATGATGTTGAAATAGGCTAAAAACTTCTAGCTAAAACAAGTTAAGAACAAGGTTTCTAGCGAGAACCAGCTCTCGCAAGCCCCTACCGCCGATTTGCACCCATCAAAATGCAAATTATCCGCTTTTCTTTTAGTTACTTTGTCACGAGTCGATCAGAAATAAATTGATTTCATTTCAATTCATCTAGAGAATCAAACGACAATAACTCTAGGCTGAAGTTCTTTTGGAGGAGGAACGGAAGTAATTCAGCAACGTCGTACAGAATCACGCGATAACACGGCCTAACAAAGAGAAACTAAAACCAAGGCTTAATAAACAGTTACAATCAGTCTATGACTTTCAAAATGGACATTTGTTATCCGGATAATACCAGAGACAGATAGCTGGCCACGCGCTGCTTTCTTTTAAAAGTTCTTGTTTAATAAACCTCCAAAATTCCTTTTGTAAATCTACTTTCAAATCTGTCAATGCAAACTTTCTTGAATAACGTATGTAAATACGGCATTAAGCTGATAACCACGAGACTAGAAAACACAGCTTTTTGCTCATGCTTTTATCTCTTTTCTTTCTTTTTTTGTGGCGTGAATTTGCCACATTGTATTTATTTCACACCGTGGAAACTTCTAATCCTTCGGGAACAAGCTGTGCTGCGCACGGTTTCCTCCTCGCCTCTCAGCAGCCCCTCTCCGCCATTACCGAGCAAGCTACAGCAGGCGCGTCCCGGCACATAGCGATCCATAACCACGGCGTATAGCGTTCGTGGGACTGAAAACTATTTTTTTGAAGTATGGCGGCGGCGCTTCTCTCTTTTCTAGCGTGAGAAATAGATCGTTATCGTGCCGTTATTGGAGCTCATAAGTGAGCGAGACTGCCTCGAATGAGTATTGTAATTGCAAGAAGAGTTGGCCTTGCTTGTACTCGAGGAGAATAGTCGCGACCCGCTTTGAAACGTAGAGCATTTAGAATGATGAAAGATGTATTGAGTCCCGATTTCGGGAAGCTGACAAACAATGACATTGCGTTCAAGCACTTAGTGTAACAAGTGCCGAGCAAGCAGTTAACACAAAAAGCAGTTTCTCCTGCGCACAAAAATCTGGAGTAAACAATTTATTTACAAAATCGAAATTTTTTTAAATTTAGGTTAATAAAGAAAAAAGACGTATGACCAATATATTCTAACGGTTTATTTCACAAGTGATAAAATTTGTGACTCTTAGAATGCTATTCTGCAAGTAGGGCTCTACGCGGTTCCTTCATGGACTTGGGTTGTTTCTCATTCTGTTGGTAAAAACAGCAGAGCGTGGAGAGAAGCTTCGTCAAGAGCCAATATCGAAGATTTAATAACAACCATCACTCCACAATAAGCAATCTATTTTTTTCTACTCTTGCAAGACAATTCAGACATATACACGATCTACCACATTGACAAAAACAATCATATAATATTGGAGATAACGTAATAAGGCAGGCGAGGCTGGTTAAAGTTAAACATTTCTAAAACTCAAGACGGAGGAACATGGTTTGAACCTCGCTCTTTCTGGTTCTCAGTGCATCCCCTCATCACGAGGCTCCTACTTCCAGACTTGTTCAAAGCCAGTCGCTGTCGCTGTGCTTCGGCGTTGTGCTTCTTTAGAAAAAATCCTCATTTGTGTCCGAAAGATTAAAGCGACAAATATATTTTCACATCATGACATACTGGAAAGAAGTTTACAGTAAACAACCAGTTCAATACCTTTTCTTGCAAAACTGGAATAGCGACTTCGTTCGCAAAAAAGCGGCATTCGCTTCTTTTTTTTTTTTATTGAGCCTCCACTAATTTAATTACCCGCAACACTGCTACTGAGTGACCAGTCAGTATCATATTGTCGTCGTTGGGGCTTTTGAGTTATATGTATCAGCCTGCTAAAATTAGCGTTGTCTGTTTTGTGGGTAATTGGATCATGACAGGCGTCACAAATCAGTCTAGTTTTAACAGTTCTAAGAACATCCCAGAAAGGTACGTATGTCGTTGATTCTTGCTCCGAAATTTTGACAATAGATGGCGCTATCTTCAGTATGCTTACTCCTTAATGCCCCAAATTTCATCTGATGTCACGTTTTGAGCGTTGCCAGTATAGCCTCTCAGCTTCTGAGACAAAATTTAAAGCTTCAATATTTAGTGAAAACAAAAATAAAACCCTAATTTGACTTGCACTTTCGGATACTAGGTCAGATGCCTGTATTAATGTGTCGACTAATTTTGAAGCCAATCAGTGACTGAATATTTTGAGGGAAGGGACCACGCGAAAGGGAGACAGCTTGATAACAAAAATTAGAATTAGGAAAATAGTAAATATTTTTAACGTCGTTTAGCAAGGCCTCTTTCTACTCATTTTGCAGGTCGGTGAATCTGGCTGCAAGATACGGAATCAGAGACAAGTGTTCTTTATGCATATTCAACGCCAAGATCTTACTCTATCGAGAAGGGCGACAACCTTCCGCACAGGAATGGACACTGCATCTGGTTGCGGTACCGCGACCAACAGCGACCCAGAACGCCTCCGAACGACTGGGTACCGGTTCATTGCCCCCTCGTAACCGAGCATGAAGCATCCCTTTGACTGCATTAGAATGTCAAGACCCAGACAGGTCAGGAGTCCAAGGAACGTAGAGGCCTACGTCGACCATGAGTTCGGGACACCGGAGTAAAATCCCCACCACAGCAGCGTCGCCTCACCAAAATCGGTCACATTGCATTGGCCGTCTAACACGAATTCCGAGAAGACTCAGTAAGATTAATCAAATTATTTTATATGCAAAAACATTTTTAAAAATCTTTGTCGTATTTTTCTTTTCTCTTTTAGCAGGGATGGTATAATCAGGAGGCTTATAGCTGATAAAGTCCGTCTAACTATGAGATATCAGGTGCACGTCAAAAGATCCTCAGGTGGTTCAAATCAAGCCTGAGTTCTCCGCTGGGGCGTCCCAAGTGTCCTTTGTTGTTTCATCACGTAAAACCCTCATATAAAAAAACTGGCGTGTTACGGCAGTGCCATTATCATGAAAATAATGCGCTAGAACCTGTGTTGTTTTTCATTGCTTATTTCATATTAAAAACATATAGACGCTTTTAAGCAGCTGTGCAAGGTCGCCACCATAACCGACCTTCAGGTTTTGGTTTTCTCATATTCCGTTTGCTTCATTTCATCAGTACCTTACCAGGCCAGCTTATTGTCACTTTAGATTCTATTGTGTCCTCCTCAGCATTGGCTTTTGCGAAGGCTCATCAATGCCCGTTTCCAGTGCCTCGGTATCTCGGTAAGACAAGCGGTCAGCAATGGCGACTGTAATCTGGCGCGTGTTTAAAGCGTATATAAAACGGCATTTCTTTTGCTTATGATGCGAAGCTATTAAGCGACGGTTCAGCATTGAGCGGCGACGCCGTCGCACGTCGCCTAGTCATGAGCGTTAACCGGTAGCTGCACGTGAAACCCAAAGTCATTGTGAACACCCTAATTGGTCGACGTGACCCGTCACAGGTCACGTGACCTTCCGCGAGATCAAGGTGACTCCCTCGAGGTCATATGTACCCCACAGGTCACGTGCACTCTCGAGGTCACGTGACCCTCTCCACATTCGTGACCCCTCCCGCCCCCGAGGTCACGTGACGCGCTCCCTGAGTGGTCCGTTAGACCCTCCCCCCAGGTGACGTGACCTCCCCAACAACTACGTGACGCCTCAGTACCAACTTTCGTCCGCGCGCACTTCATACAGACGACCTAGCCGCATACTAAAATTCAGCGTTACAGGGATGTTATAAACAGCTTTCATTTTTTATTGGTATTTTGCTTTTGATGACAGAATTGTCCCAACGGCAGTGTTAAACTGATACGATCGCACGTTTGTCTAGTTATGAACCTCTAGGTGTGTAGTGACTACGTACAAACGAAAATGAATTGGTGTTGTCTCAGGAAGGCTTGCTATATTACGGTTATGGTGCCTGCAGACAGAGTAGTACAGTCTTTCAAACAGCGTCGCGGGCCGATCTGTCACTAAGCGTTTGTTTCAAACAGCGTGAAGAATGTGTAGATATATAACATATGTTAGAAGGATGTTTACATAAATATAATGCGAAGACGACGTCGGAAAAGGACGGCAGCTGTGCCGTCAAGTTAAAATTCCGAAAAATATGAAGAACAAAAAGGCTGCGGTTAAGTTTGATCATTATCTCGTTTTTCAATTCTAAACTAGAAATCTAACAAACAATTACCTGACAAATTCACAAACGCTCTTATAATAACGGCCGAGCGAGAAGCATACGCGTTCTCATGCGTATTTTACGAACTTCAAACAAAAACTGTCTTACTCATTCGTATGCAAGATGACCGCTCTGGAAATTTCGTCCTCCCCAAAGCCTCTGGTGCAGTTTGCACGTGTGCGAAAATGCAAAGACAAAGACAAGCCTCGAATCCCGGGGCGTGACGAGCGCGTGGAAGGGGAACGACGCAGGCCAGCCACGTCCGAAGCAATCAGAAAGTACGCCAGACTCGCACGCATCGGCGCTCATTAGGAAGATGAGAGGCACGAGGAAAAAAGTAATTAGCGTGCTCTTTTTTAATATTTTTGTCGGCACTTTTTGAGTAATTAGAGCGGAGCCAGCAATCTGGCTCGTAAGAACCTGGACAATTAGATCGCCCGTTTATCAAA